>SNQJ01S0035670.1:92331-146383 GCA_010110895.2 Picea sitchensis
AGTCTCCTATATATACCAAGGAGACATTTTCATTTGGAATCATCTTGTACTTGAACATTTAAGTGGGGTAAAAGGAGGTTTCCCCCTCGAAGAGGCTTATTATTTGAAATTATCTCCTCTTTAAGGCATTGAGTACTTTTTCTGAGGTTTTTCTATGCTATATTGATATTTAGTTCTTAACACTGATGGTGAAGATAAGGTTAATGACTTTATGCTTATGGCCAAAGAGGATTATGTTAATCAAAACACATGAAGTGATGTTAATGATGAAGAAGTTGTGGCTGATATGTAAGATGAACTAATCAGTGCCTTAGAAGAGATTGACAGACTCATACTCAAGAAGAGGAAACAAAAACAATTGTTGATGCAGTTTGAAAATAATGCTAAAAAAACCGATGAAGACTTTGCCCTGCTAAAAGTGGAATTAGAAGAGGCAAAGAAAATAGAGGACATTCTGAAACAACAGTTATCAGAAAATAAGGCAAGATGTGAATCCTTGGAAGAAGAGGTAGTAAAAACTAGAAAATATATGGAAAGGTTTAAATCATTGTATCTTCAAAACCTTCCAAGCATTAAAGCCGCAACAGAACTAAATGACATTCTGAGCAAACAAAGATATTCGTTGTTGAAGACTGGTTTAGGTTATGTAAATGGTTGAAGCAACAAATGGACAGAAAGCAAAGAGCTAGTAAATATGATCAAGTTCCAAGCCAACAAACAATCAGACCATGAGAGTACTCCGTCACCTAAAGCTAATAAAGACAAGATTATCCTTGATAAAAAACAAAGAGATCAGAAGATGGAGTGAAAAATGCCAAGAAGAAGGCCATCCTTTAGGTACCAAATTTTGTTTTAATGGATATTGTTTTTACTGTTCTAATTTTTGTCATAAGATTGTAAACTATCAAATTAAGTTTAGAGACATGCAACTGAGGAGGTCAAGAAATAGACAATATTTACAACATAGAACTAAGCATCCAATGAATAGAAAATGTAGAACAAAACACTTTGACCTACTGAACAATGAGCTCGAATGTTATAACTATCATAACTTTGGCCAAAAAGATGTAAACTGCCATTTGCAGAAGTACAAGGCAGATCCAAGGATAAATCCTTTAGCTAGAAATGCCAGCACATGGAAAAAGAAAGACAGTGAAAAATGTGGTCTAGTACTTTCATCTCAAAAACAAAAATACCCCTGGTATATAGAAAATGGATGTTCCAGGCACATGACTGGAGACAAGGATAAGTTTATGTCTATAAGTAAAAGAAAAACAGGAAATGTAACCTTTGGAAATGATGAACCATGTAAAATCCAGGGTAAAGGGATGGTGAGCTTGAGTAATGGTAAAGGAAAATACCAAGATGTTCTATTTGTAGATGGGTTGAAACATAATTTGATCAGTGTAAGTCAAATGTGTGACAGGGGATGTGAAGTGGTTTTCACTTCCAAGGATTGTAAGATAAAGCATGTAAACTCAGGACAAGTGGTGGCTAAAGGCATAAGGACAAAAAACAATGTATATGTGCTGAAAGAAGATAGTCAAGAGTCTCATCTAAAAAAACATGATGAAAGTTGGTTATGGCATAGGAGACTTGGACATATAAACTTTGATCACTTGATCAAACTCAAAAATCTTGAGGCAGTAAAAGATCTTCCAAGAATATCAAAGACACAAGACTTTGTCTGTAAACCTTGCCAAGTAGGAAAGCTAACCAGGACACAATTTAAATCCAAGAGCTCTACTTCAACAGAGAAACCACTCCAATTAGTTCATATGTATTTATGTGGACCATCAAGATAGGAAGGCACAAGAAAGGAAAACTACTTTATGCTGATCATTGATGATTAATCTAGACTTACTTGGGTCACTTTTCTCAAAGAAAAAGATGAAGCATTTGAGAAATTTAAAATATTTAAGGCTTTAACTGAGAATCAAACAGGAAAGAGGTTAAAGGAAGTAAGACTGGACAGAGGAGGGTAATTTATGTCAAGTGAGTTCAAGGAATTCTATGATAAACATGGGATCAAAAGAGAATACACAATCCCAGGAACTCCATAGAAAAATGGAGTAGTTGAGAGGCAAAACATAACATTGCAGTAAATGGCCAGGTCAATGATGAATGAGAAGAACATTGGTCAAACCTACTAGGTAGAAGAAATACACACATAAATCCATGTTCTTAACAAAGCCCACCTAAGACCACACAGTGACAAGAAACCTTATGAACTGTGGTATGGGAGACCTCTTCAATCAAACACTTCAAAGTCTTTGGGAGTAAGTGTTACATAAAGAGTAATAATGAGAACCTTGGCAAGTATGATGACAGGGTTGATGAAGGCATCTTCTTAGGGTATGCTACAAACATTAAAGTATACAGATGCTATAATAAGAGGTTGCATAAATTGTTTGATTGTATTGACATAAAAGTTGATGAAGGAGTCCCAGTAAGAGAGGTGAACAATATTGAATCAACAACAGAGGATATAGATAAATTTGAAGATGAACAAGTCGAAGAATTAGAACAAGAAGACCCTGAGTCAAATGAAGATGTAAATACTCAGACAGACTCAAATAAGCAGACAACATCAAATTCTTTCTCCATAATTACTCAAAAGAATCATCCTGCAAGTCAGATAATTGGTGAAAAATACAAAGGTGTACAAATTAGGAGAAGGATAATAAAAAACACTAAGCAATCACATATATCCTGCATATCCATTGTGGAACCCAAGAACTTCAATGATGCTAGTAAAGATGTAAATTGATTAAAATCAATGAATGAGGAACTGGACTAGATTGAAAAGAATGAGATTAGGGAACTCGTTCCTAGGCCAGCAGATAAAAATGTAATAGGATCAAAATGGGTCTACAAAAATAAGATGAATGAGCAAGGAAATATTGTAAGAAATAAGGCTAGATTGGTTTGCAAGGGATATGCTCAAATAGAAGGACTTGAATTTGATGAAAAAATTGTGTCTGTAGCAAGATTAGAAACTATTAGAATGTTTCTTGCCTATTCTTGTCATAAGAAGTTTAAATTCTATCAAATGGATGTCAAGTCATCTTTTCTAAATGGAGATCTAAGAGAAGAAGTCTATATGGAACAACCAGAGGGTTTCCAACTGTCAGATAATTCTGACTTTGTATGCAAGCTAAAGAAATCCTTATATGGGTTGAAACACGCTCCTTGTGCCTGGTATCACAGATTGGATACATAACTTCAAGACAAAGGGTTCAAGAGAGGAACATTTGACAACAATATATATATCAAAACAAAGGGTAATGATTTTATCATTGTGTTGGTCTATGTAGATGACATCATCTTCGGTAGTAATAATGATTTACTAGTAAAATGGTTTTCTTCTACCATGTAGTCTGAATTTGAAATTTTTATGATAGGGGAACTATCATTTTTTCTTGGCCTACAAATTACTCAGAATTCTGAAGGAATATTTCTTTCTCAAGAAAAAAATCTAAGAGAAATGTTGAAAAGGTTTCAAATGGAAGATTCTAAACCTATAAGCACACCTATGGTCAATGGATTTAAGTTAAGAAAGGATGATGACTCACCTGATGTTGATCAGAGGTCATAAGGGTCTATGATAGGTAGCCTATTGTACATCACAAAATCCCGTCCATACATAATGCATGTTGTTGGACTAGTAGGAAGGTATCCGTCTCCACCTAAACAAAGACATTTGTTATCTGCCAAAAGAATATTCAGATACTTAAAATGAAAAATGTACTATGGCCTATGGTATTCTAGGACTTATAAGTTTCAACTATCAGTCTATTCAAATGTTGATTGGGCTAACTATGTGGATGAAAGGAAAAGAATGAGTGGAGGTGCATTATTCTTAGGAGATTCCCTTGTATCATGGTTGAGAAAGAAGCAAGGTTCCATTTCCTTATCAACTATAGAAGATGAATACATTGCAGCTTCCACTTGATGTACCCAAGTATCATGGATGATTCAGACACTTGCAGACTTGGCGATAAAATACACTGCACCGATCCCAATTCATTGTGATAACACCAGTGCAATTAGTGTGTCAAAGAATCCTGTTTTTTACTCCAAGACCAAACATATACCCATCAAGTATCACTTCTTGAGGAAATGAGTAACCAAATCTGTGGTTTTTTCTCTTTATATTCCATCCAAAGATTAGAATGATGATATATTCACTAAACCTCTTGCACAATCTCAGTTTAATTATCTACGCCAGAAGTTGGGCATGACCGCACTATCAATATAAGAGAGTCCATCCTGTCAGGGGGAGTATGTGTTGGTTGAATATCTGATATCTTCAGAAAAGTACTGCAATAGCTCAGGGGGAGCATGTTTTCTTTGACATTGATGTAAAAGGGGGAGAAAATGTGTGGATGCTACAGTTGGAGTTCTAAGTAGAATTGTGCAGCCATTCAAGGTTGCCATCAATGCCAAAGGGGGGAATTGTTGTCATGTTTACAGGCAGAATGTCCTTGTCATTGATGGCAAGAAAGACAACAATGATGGCAGTTTTACAAACAAAGTGTACATGGAAAGAAAAACAACCAACAAAAAATACAAAGAAGAACAAGGTCAAGAAGTTGAGAAGGAATAGCGCAGAGTTACACGTAAAGCACAAGTGGGCGCCAGGGCCAAGGTGAATTCCATTAACAAATCTCAGGAGAGATAACATCTTGATAAGCGCAGACAAGGTTCAAATCATTAGGACTCGTAGACAGATCAAAGGAAGAGGCCTTTGACACTTTGAAATTATTCCAAGTTAGGAGGATGTGTAAGCTCGGGAGGAGAAGCGATAGTGGTCATTGGATCACCAGTCCCAATTACCCAATGTCCATTAGATTAGAGTCCAGTGACCAGATGAAGCATAGATGAGGATATTAGATATCAACCATTAGATCTGAGTGCATAGACCAACAATTGTTGGATCCAAAGGAAAGTGCACGAGACAAGTTTCGAAGTCATCAGAACCATCCGTAGGATCCATAGGACACGTAGTGAAAGATCATCATTTCACTGACTGAAAGGTCAAAGGAAGGAGGTTCTCTAACCCCTCGAAATCATAATATGCAAAGTCGCAAAATGAATTGAACTGTAGGATCCATAGGACACGTGGAAAAAGATCATCATTTTTTTGACTGAAAGGTCAAAGGAAGGAGGTGCTCTAACCCCTTGAACTCACGATATGAGAGGTCGCAAAATTATCTGAGCCATTGGATCGAGGACTAATATGGGTCATCAGATCCAGGAGAAGAACATGCGCCATGTGAGCAATATCACGTCAAAAATGACAAGTGGTAGAACATGTTAGAAACACCATGTCATCCAGATCCATGTCAGCAAGGACAAGTAGCAGACCACATCAGAAAGACCACGTCAGGGAGGACACGTGGCGAGTGCTTAGCATTTCGCTGACTCGCAAATAAGGAAATTCAAAGGTAGAGGTGCAGGAAATTGCGAGGTGCGAGGTCATGACATGATCACAGTTGTTGGATCACAGAGGGATGTGGGTCATTGATTTAGATTACTTCAGATATTGGGATTTCGAAGAGTCGGTGTTGGCTCATGCTCAAACCCCCGACATGCAAAGTCGCGATGCAATCTGAGCCAACAGATCGAAGAAGAGATATGGACCATCGATATGGAGAGTGAAGCACTCAAATGTTTGGCCCATGGTCATAGACAAGGTCACATAGTCGAAGGATGAAGAGAGGAGCTAGTGATGCTAAGCTCCATTTTGGACATTACGAGTTGAGAGATACAAGGCAAATCATGGCAGGATTTCGTGAAATGAGAAATCATAAAGAGCCCCTCTTTCTTGACCCTTGGTCACATCTAGAGGTCACATTGTCAAAGGATTAATGGAGGAGATAGAACGTCGTTGGTCTCCACATCGGACATCGTCGAAATCATAAAGCACCCTTTTATATAAGTGCTTAGTCATAGCTCATGGTCATGTGAGAGGAAGGAGCTAGCCTAGCTAAGCCCCATTTCAGATATCACGACTTGGGAGAGTCGAGATGCCTCATATCAAGATCCCCAAGGTCACAAGTCATGAAGTGCCTTTTGAATAGGTATTTGGTCACCGCCAGAGGCCACATGAAGGAAGGGGTTTAGAATCCAAAGAGGCCATACTTGACTAGTTGAAATTGCAAGAACACAATGATGAAATCGGCTAGAGAACTCAAGGAGCTCCAGGATGATCTCTAAACGAGATGAAGAGTCTTGAGGTAACTACCAGTGGAATGAAGACTGCTCATAAATGTGATTGACAGATGGAAAAGTGTCGAAGTCTGTAATTGCAATAGAGAAGACGAAGAGTCTTGACTACCAGAGAGTCTAAGGAATCTCATCATAATTCCCATTGATGATGAATGCATGGGGGTAACTTCCATAGAATATGAAGAGTTTCCATGATGATCAGGATACGACTATATGTGAGAAAGGCATGCATAACAAGGGAGTGAGGAATGGAGAGGTACAACTCATGTAGGATGCAGTAGGTGCACAGAGAGTATAAAAACACAGAACAGAGAGGAGATGTGTGTTGTTGCTTGAAAGTGATTCATGCGAGAAGAGAGACATAGAGGAAGGAGAGTAGAGCGTCGTAGCAAAATAGTGATGAGGTTGGTAAGCCATAGATAGACATTGTATCACTGTGATAAAGTAATAAAAAGAAGATATTTATATTTCAGGGTGGTTGGGAGGTGCTAGGGAGGATTGGTGTCCTCAGAGTTTCAAGTGGGTTCTTGAAGAACAGAGAGTTGTAACTTCCATCTAGTTGCAGCGAGAACAACTAGGGAGTTGGTGCTTCCTTCTAGTGGGTGCTAGAGAAACCAGATATTTTGTGCTCTCAACAAGTTTTTTCTTGTAAAACAGAGGTTGTAGCCTCAAGAGGAGTTGTAGCTTCCATCTGGTTGTAGCCAGAAAAACCAAGAAGTTGGTGCTTCCTTCTAGTGGGTGCTAGAGAAACCAGAGAGTTGGTGCTCTCAACAAGTTGTTGCTTGTAAAAAAGAGGTTGTATCCTCAAGAGGAGTTGGATCTCATAAGAATCATAATGTAAAGAAAATAAATATCACTTATCATATCAAGAAGAAGAGGGTTTTCCCTTTATGGGTTTCCTCAAGAAATATCTGTCTCTTTGTATTTCATGTGTGTGATTGATGTTTTAATATTCTATTGCCTACTTTCGTGTATCATTGTGATCATCATTGAGTGTTCTGTGAAGAGTTTAAAATGGGAATAATTGTTTAAGAATAGTGACAACTGATTCACCCCCCCTCTCAGTTGTCCAACAAAGCTACCCTAGGTATTTGTGGGACTTGCAAAAGGAAATTGAGGGCATTTGAACATTAAGAGAGCATCCGACAAGGATCCAAGAGATAATTCAACTCCTATGTGAATGATCCTAGACCAAGAGGTTGTGTGAGCACCATGTCAAGGTGGGGGTTTTCATCAAGTGGTATCAGAGCTTTATTTTGTCTGTAGACAATAGGTAAAGGAAAAGATTGTGTCTGATACCATCAAGTGGTATCAGAGCGTAGAAAATATTTTGTCTGATACCATCAAGTGCTATCAGAGAGGAAAATAATCTCTTTGAGAAAAATAAAATTTAGAATCATACCGCCAAGAAGACGCAGAGAGAGACTTGTAGTCAATTAAGTCATGGAAAAGGAAATGAGACAACTTCATGCAAGTTTGTATGCCATGGAGACAACAAAAATAAGAGAACCCGAAGCTGGTGATGTCAGTGAAGCTGGAAGTGAATATGTAGAAGAAAAATAAGTTGTAGGAGAACAAAAAGAAGAGGAGAGATTGCTAAGGGTTGTTGTCAAGATGGGATCCAAAGAAAAAATAGAAGTCCCAATGTACAAAGGTAATTTGAATGTGGAATAACTACTTGAATGGATAATTTCTTTAGACAAGTAATTTCACTATGAGGAGATTGATGATGAGAAGAAGGTAAATAATGCAGTGACCAGATTGATGGGACATGTAGCTTTATGGTGGGATGAGTTGCAATCTAACAGAATGAGGAAAGGTAAGTCCAAGATTAAGAGTTGGGATAGAATGGTTGCTAATTTCAAGGATAAACTCATACCCAAGGATTATCAGTTAAATCTTTTCAAAAAGTTATAGAATCTGAGACATAAAGGTTTTTCGGTGAAAGAGTACACTGAAGAATTTTATAAGTTGAACATAAAAGAAGGACACATAGAGAATGATGAAGAAAAGGTTGTTAGGTACATTAATGGATTGAGTTATGAGATCCAGGATGAGATTAGTATTATGACAATGAGAACTTTGTAATATGCTTGTCAGGTAGCGCTGAAGGCAGAAGAAAAGTTGGCAAGGAAGAAGAGTCAACAAAAGAAGGGACAGAGTCCTAACATAGGAAGAGGAATCGTTAGAGAAAAGTTCCAGAAGCCTAGAGGAGACGCTGGAAGATATAACAATCATACAGAGAGAGGAGGAATTTCTAGAGGAAGACACTATGGATGAAGAAATTATTTTCCCAGAGGTAGAGGAAGAGGTAGAGGAGAAGAAGTGAAGTGTTATGCCTGTGGAAAAACATGGCACATGTATTGGGAATGTCCTGAGAAGAAGAATGAAAGAGTTAGAGAAAATCAAATTTATGAATCACAACTGAGGAATGTGGAGACAGAGATGAAAGAAAAATAAGTGGAAGAAGGAAGATCACTCATGATGAGGAAATCTCTCATAAATCCATAGAAAGAGGTGCGAGAATCAATCCAGAGGAACAATTTTTTTATAACTGCTTGTAGGAGAATATAATGGGTATGCAAGGTGATAATAGACAGTGGGATCATTGATAATTTAGTATGCATGAAGATGGCAGAAAATATAAATTTGGAAATGATGACACATCCGAGTCCATACAGGGTGTCATGGTTGCGGAAAGGACATCAAGTCATGGTAAGTAGACAGTGCAAAGTTGAGTTTAAAATAGAAAGTTGTAAGGATGAGGTTTTATGTGATGTCATACCCATGGATGTTTGTCATGTTCTGTTGGGGAGATCGTGGCAATATGACAAGAATATTGTACATGATGGGAGGAAAAATACTTATACCCTTGAGAATAATGGGTGTAAACATATGTTATTTCCAATAGAAGATAAGGGAGTTAAAGAGGAGACTAGTTCGAGCATACTTCTCATGAGTGGGAAGGAACCTTTGAAGGAATAATAAGATCCCCAATGTTGTAGTATAAGTATAGGAGATATTAGGATATCTCTTGGAATGAGTTTCACAAATACTCATACTTATGAGGAAGCTATGCAGGAGGAATATAGGAAAGACGCCAAGGAGCCAAAGGGTTTTAAAAATAAGACTTTGTGTGTGATGGAAGATGTAACAAAAGGGTGGTCATTAGATACTGTCAAAGAAAGGGAGAGTGGACAGAATCCAAGTTCTGTTCAAAAGAAAAAGAAAGAAGAGGAGACTCTCATAGTTGTGAGCCAAATAAATTCCCAAGGGGAGCATTCAAATTCTATACTCATTCAATGGGAGAAGGAGTTAGAGATGATGGAGAATTTGTTAAACCATCTAAATATAGGGGAAGACTACTAGAGGAATGAAATCATGAAGGATAGAAAGGGGAACCTTTAGGAAAGTAAAATTCCTGAAGAAATAAAGAAGAAAAAGAAGCAACCAATGGGTAGTTGCAGCAAAAACCTACAAAAAAGCAATTGTCAGGAGAGAAAGAGATAGTTGCAACAAAAGATCCATCTAGGGGATAGGATGGACGGGGAAAATATGGAGTTAAAATGGTTTGTAGAAAGGTCAATTGAAGAGAAGAGACAAGACTACAATAATAAGACAAATGGAGCTCTGCAATGTATGATATGGAGACCAGGAGAAAATCCTGCAATAGTAAGAGAATGACAACAATAGTAGAAACAATAAGGAAGAGAAGAAAATGGGTAGCTCCAAGTCAAAATTTAGGATCAAGGAGGACCTCAACCGTAACAAAAATAGGGCCATGAGCAGGAGCTCGTGATTTTTCTCAGTAGAGGAGGATGATGCAGGAGCATCACCATCATCACTCAATGAGTCAAGGTGGAGTATGACTTAGCATATAGTGCAACACACTTAACTCGTTTGGATTCCAAGGAGAGTGTGTCACTTTAAATTTTGAAAACCTTGTAATGAAAGTTCCCATGAGATCTTGAAGCTAGAGCCATTGTTAGTTCTCTAGGAAATTGTAATTTTCTTTTAATACCTGAAGGATTGTACATATTATAGCATTGACTCATATCTAGGTTGTAATTATCCATTTAATGTAATAGAATTAGTGGTAGGATTCTTTAATTGTGATATCATAGCACTAGAATAGTATGGAGGGAAGGCTCGAGAAGCCCCCTCATGTATAAATGTATGTAATGTATGCCCATAAGCAGTTGTTGAAGAAATATTGTTGGATAGCTGTGGAAAGAAGTTGAGATATTTTGAAAACCTTGTAAATATTTTCTAAAGGATTATAAAAGAAGAGAATTTATTTCATATCTCTGAGCATGCATGTCTTTGAATAACTGGGTAATGTTATGTTTTTTTATTTCTATGTCTGTATGTGTGTGTGCATATAAATAGTTGGTTGAACGAATCCTTAATTTTACTGTAAGTTTCAATTGTTTCTCTTATGAAATCTTGATGCAAGGAGTGCACAATGCCCACGTAAGGAGTGTGAAGGCAGATCCATTTACAGACTCAATAACTTAGGAGAGATAGTGCGAGTTTGCACAGAGAAAGTTAAAGGAGTTCACATATACTCGTTAGAGTATAAAATATTGAAGGTCAGTCCCATGCAATGTGTGAACATCACCAAGACTTAGTGAAGTGTTGAAAAAGTTCCAATAAGAGCGAGCGCAAGGAGTGCGTAGGAGATTTTATAAGTCCCAAGCTCAAGGAAGAGGAAAGTACAAGGAGTGAATAGAGATAAAATATCATCTAAAGTGTTGCATAAGCTCAGGATGAAGAGAATGGGTGCCAGTAGGGCATAAGAAGTAATATGGAGGGACAAAGGACCAACACCCTTTGGATTTAAAGAATTCCAGGCTTAGGAGAAATAACACAAGTGTGCACCAGAAGACAGTCCAGGTTCCATATTGAGGAGAAGTGTAAGGTGTGCGTGGGTGACTTCATTAAGTCATCAATCTAAAGAGAGAAGCACAAGGTGTGCACTAGAGTCTAAGTCCTTTGAGTTGATAAATATCAAGAAGGATAAAAGGATTTAGTTCTCGAAAGGAAGAATACCTTTTGTCTGGAGGGTGAGTGAATGAGATCTGCATGGAAGGGGTCAAGATATCTCATAGATTTCATATCTTAGAAAGGAGTGTGGTCATTAATCTTATAAGTCCTTTGGGCTTCGCCACTTCGGAGAATTTGAAGTGTTTTTGCAAGAGTATGCAAAAATCCTGAAGCTCCAAATCTCAAAGTAGACCCTGACCGTTGGCGTCAGGTGTAGGTGTCGACAAATCGCAGGAGTTTGGATTTCAACACTATAGAAGATTTGGGGTGTAATTCGTTCTAGGTTAAAAATCCTCAAAGGCCCGAAATTTGGAGTCCATCTTGACTGTCCATCATCAGGGACACGTGGACTGTAGATCCCTACCCTTCGCCAGTTTGACTATTCGGGGGATTGGTGGTGGTTAGAAGAAATAACTCCCAAAGACAAGAGTTTTGTACTTGATCACAGTTGTTGGATATTAAAGGATCAAGGGTCGTCGATATCTTCCCTTCGCAAGTTTGACATTCAACGATTTGGGAGGAAGTGCGGTTTGAGGTGTGAAAAATCCTGAAGCCCAGATTCTGGAGTAAGCGCAGACCATTGATCCATGATGAAGGTCATACGTCCGATATATAATTTTGGTGTTCGTGAATCTGAAGGTATTGCATGTTGGAGCAGGGGAAACTCCCGAAGCCTGGAGCCCTGAAGTTATTGTGAGTCGTAGATCTCAGCGTGATGTTTAGACCATTGATCCCATATTTTTTCAGGAATTCACCAACTCATTGTTCAAAGGAATTGGAGTTTTGTGTTATTGAAACATTTGAAGCTCTAGAGCACCGAAGCAGCATGTTTTGTTAGGTGTCTGGTTCTAGCCCGCGATCATATGTGATTTTCACCGGAGAAAAGGGGCTAGCGCTCGAATTTTATAATAAAGGTAAAGGGGGCTTAGAGAAAGTGTCTGTGAGTATTTGTGGGACATGCACAAGGAAATTTAGGGCCTGTGAACATTAATATAAGATCAAACAGGGATCTGAGATCTAATTCAGCTCCTATGTGAATGATCCTAGACTGGGAGGTCACGCGAGCCCCTGGTGAAGGTGGGGGTTTGCATCAGTGTCCATATTATCCCATAATTTATTCCATAAGACAATGATAAATTTGGTTTCCCTATTTGAGATGATTCTCCCTAGTATCCCAAAGTGTACCTAGATATGTTCAAATAAAAAGTTTGTTGCTTCCTTTCCGTTGATGGTCTTTTTACAAGGCATGAGAATGCACATTTTTTTGAACCTATCAAATACCAAAAATAAATAGTCATTTCTTTTCCATTTGGTTAGTAAACTGGCTACAAAATCCATGGAAATGATTTCCCAAAGTCTAAAGGGTATTGGTAAGGGATGGAATAGACCTTGTTTCTTGTTACTGGGCTTGTTTCTACAAAAAAGTATACATCCTCTAATATGTCGTGCTACATCTTCTTGCATTCTTGGCTAGAACACATACCTATGTAAGATAGAAATTGTCTTCCAAAAACTAAAATATCCTACAAAATTGGAGGTGTGAGCCTGCCTAATAAGATACAATTGCTCAACTTTAGGAACACAAATCTTGTCGCGCTTGTCAAGTAGACCATTATGGAAATGATAGTCACCCTTGTTTTCATATTCTTCTATATGAATTCATATATGTAGGTATTGAAACACCTCTGTTAAGTCCTCATATGCTATGTATGCCTCTTTGTATGCATCGTGGGTAAAATTATCCATGTGCATTAGAGTTCTCAAAGCTACAATCTTGGATTTGGTTGGTCGTGAAAGAATGTCTTCCAACTTGTTTTTGCTACCCTTCTTACACTTTATGACCAAATAAAATTGTTGTAAGAACCCCATCCATTTGTAGTGCCTCGTTTGTTTTAATTTACTCTAGGCCTACAAATACTGGAGCGGTTAGTGATATAAATGGATGATGGTCTCCTTTCCCATTAGATAGTTCTTCCACTTTTTGAAATCTTGTACCAAGTCATAGAGATCCTTTTCATAGGTAGGGTAGTTGAGGACCATGATCTGGATTATTTTCTCCAAGAAATGAGAGAAAAGATATAATAAAGAAATGTAAATAGATATCTCGGATATCCAATGATATAACAGAAATGTATCAGAGATTCAACTATAAACAAAAAGATACAGTAATACACAATTTTCTATTAATGATTGAAAATGTACAAAGACTGTAAAAATACAGAGTGAAATACTCACTAGAATGGTGGTAGCTTATCTCTGAAAAGAGATGTGACGGATACTCACATTCGCAAGAAGATTATTTTATAATGAATCTCCAAAGGCATTTTTATTATAAATAAAATACAAAACCCTAACCTTAGAAGATGAAAAGCCAATAGTTTTGTGGACCCCGTTTTGGGTAGTTTGGTGTATCAACTTCCTGGGGGCGTAACTTTGGCATATGATCTCCGTTTGGAGCGCACGATAGATCGTTGGAAAGGTATCAACGAGGAGATTCATTTTGGGGGCTCAATCAGAGATTTAGACTATAATTGAGAACCTATATCCCCAAAAAAACTTCATTTAGAACCTCAAAATGGTCACGGAAGTTAAAAACTGCTAAAAATAGTAAATTACCAAAATTTTCAGAAAACTATTTTGAGCGAATTGGAAAAGGTAGGTGGCCACTGATAACCACATGTATTAATCCTCCCTCATTAGTAAGAAATGGTATCCATTGCGTTGAGTGCCCGGGAGAGAGGGAAAAAGGTTTGTTGAATCTGCATCTTGATGAGTTGCTTGCCTTGTTGGAGAAGTTGCATTGATTAGCTTGTTGAAGGTTGTCACGAAACTATGGCTGGAAGGGTTCAACCTTTCTAACTAGTTTGGATACATGAGATGCATGTGTGAAGAAGGAATATTTACACTTTTCTACAATATTGTCGACCTTCTTCTGTTGGATAAAAGGTGCTTGGACTGAGGCTGCAGTGGTGTTCTTTTGTTCATGCTTTGAACAGACTATGAAAAAGATGAATTTTGTAGTATGAGATACTACCTTGCAGAACTATTTAGGTGAGACAATAGTGGAATTACCTTTGGTATTCTATAGAGATGACCCCCAAAAGTAACAATGAAACTATGGGGTCGAGACTCATAAACAACATGGTGCTTCCACATATATGGCTGGCCCAAGAGAACATCACAGACATCTAGTGGGGAAACATCACATAATACCTCATCCTTGAAGGGATATATGTAATATGACAATCAACACTACTGGATAACATGAATATATCCACTATTTGATGATTGTGGGTGTGGTGTTGTCGACAATCCCCACTATTTGATGACTTCTACTGTGATGAGGCTCTTCTGTCTTCCGCTATCAACAATAAAATGTAGCGGGGTCCCTTTCACCCACATATGTGAATAAAAAAAATTCTCCCCCTCGTCAGGATCTGTTGGTTCTTCTGGTTGAATTTTTGCGGTCGCGACAATAGAAGTGGGGTCTGCGTTGATGATCTGTCTTTTACCAGTATTTTCAGAATCAGATTATGAATCATGTTTCGTCTCCTTTTCTTTGATCTCGGACACCAATGAATTTTTTGAGTGACATTCATCGGTGTTGTGTCAGGGGATTTTGTGGAAATCGCACCATTTTCAGGTGTCCTTCTTCGTTTTTTCATGACCCTTCTTTTCATGTGGCTTAGACTGGTTTTTAGGAAGTTTTTTGTTAGGGATGTATTTCTCATACTTTGGTTGTTGTTGATTTCCAGATCTGAACTCCCATTTGTTCTGGTGTCTAAAGTTCTTCTCAATTTTAACAACATATCTATACGCAACACCAAGTGATGAGATATACAGAAAATCGATTTCAGTTTGGATGCATCTGTGTAGAGTCCCATGGTATTTCAGAACCAAATGTCGCTCGGAGTCTTTGATACCCAACTTGGTGCGTAAGGTATGGAAGTTATTGGTGAACTTTGACACTTCTTGGCCCCTCTCTTTCTGCAGTGTGCTCCATCTCATGTATTGGTCCTCATAGTTTCCAACAGGGTAATATTGTTCCTTGACTGCATCCAAAAAAAAATCCCAAGTGGGATCGACCCCATATATTCTAGATTCCTCTGTGGAAATTTTCTTTCGGTAAGTTTCCCACCAATGTTTGACATGGGGGAGAGCCTTAAGGAGTGCGAAGGTGATCTTTTCCCTGTGATAAAAATGGTGATTAAATAAATAGCCTTCTAGCAGATTTAATCATTTGTCAAGGGAATCTACATCTATCTAACCTTCAAATACAAGAATATAAAAATTAACTTGTACCTTGAAAGGTGAGGTGTCTCCAAAGTAGCCTCTTGATGAATAAAGTCCTTTTTTTATCAACAGGCATTGAAGGATGTGGTAAAAATTCTCCTTCATTTTGTCCCTATGTCGCGTGAGATCTTGCTCAAGCAATAGATTAATAGAATCTTATGCTCTGTCATTTTTATTTTCTTCCTCCATGGAGGGTTTCTTGGGCGTGTGATAGAAATTTTCCTCAAGAGAGACAAGCTCGAGACCCAACTTTCTATACTCGGAACTTGTTAGGGACATGCACTAAAAAACAATCAAGAGTAGCCTGCTCTAATACCACTGATTGGAATTATTTTTGGCATGAAATGAGAGCGAAGATATAATAAAGAAATGTACATACATATCTTGGATATCCAATAATGTAACATAAATGTATTAGATATGCAACCATAAACACAAATATACAGTAATACACACTTTTCTATTAATGAGCGAAAATGTACAAAGACTGTAAAAATATAGAGTGAAAGACTCACTAGAATGGTGGTGGCTTATCTCTGAGAAGAGATGTGACGGTTACTTGCATTCGAAAGAATATGATTTTACAATGAGGCTCCAAAGGCCTTTTTATCATAACTAAAATCCAAAACCCTAACCCCATAAGATGAAAATCCAACAGTTTTGAGGACCCCGTTTTGGGTAGTTTGGTGTATCAACTTCCCTGGGGTGTAGCATTGGCATACAAACTTCGTTTGGAGTGCACGATAACTCATTGGAAAGGTATCATCGAGGAGATTCATTTTTGGGGCTCAATCCATTCCTTTAGTTATCATTGAGAACCTTGATAAAAAAAAAAAAATCATTTAGGACCTCAAAATGGCCTCTGAAGTTAAAAACTGCTAAAAATAGTAAATTACCAAAATTGTCAGAAAGTTGTTTCGAGCTAGTTGGAAATGATGGGTGCCCATCGATATCCACCTAGATCATACCACCCCATGAAATAATTCAGGATGATAGCAGATAGGCCCTCCTTCCTGCATCAAGACTTCTCCCACGACATACCCACTTACATATGTCTCCACTTTGAAGGGATTTTGCAAGATTGGTAGCACAATCATTGGTGCTTGACTAATTTATTTTATCTCATTGAAAAAATTATGTCAGTTCTTCACCCACTGGAAAATCTTACCACTTTTTGTTAAGGCGTGGAGTGGTGAAACTACTACTGAAAAATGAAGCTATGAACTTTCGCAAGTACTATGTTTCCCCAAAAAAACTCCTATCTTCAGTGATGGTTGTAGGAACTGACCATTTCATGAAGGCCTTTATCTTGGTGGGATATATATTGATCTCACCTCCACTTATCACATACCCCGGATACACCAAGTATTTTTTAGCGAACTTGCATTTATTGTGATTAGCCAGTAGTTGATTCTTCTTCAAAGTTTATAACACCCACATAAGATGTGAAATGCACTCCTTCTAGGTATCACCATAAGACAATATATCAACAAAATAGACACTAAAAAATGAATCTAGATAAGGGCATAAAACATCATTCATTAGTCTCATAAATGTAGTTGGTGCATTGCATAAGTCGAATGGAATAACCAACCACTAATACAAAAATTTCATTTTCTTGAAGGTAGTATTCCAAGTATATTCTTCTTTGAGTCATACCTGATGATATCCTGATTTCAAATCCAACTTAGTGAATTACTTATCATGCTTCAATTGGTCCAATATATCATCGATCCTTGGAAAAGAGTATCGATTCTTCATTGTAACATTTTTCAATTCCCTGTAATCGATAAAAAATATTGAAGTTCCATCCTTCCTGGGAACAATTATGATGGGTGACCCACAAGGTGAAGTACTTGGTTGAATCACACCCTTTTCCATAAACTAATGCAACTTCTTCTTTACTTTTTTTGATTCTGCAACAAACTATCTATACAACCCAATATTTGACAAGGGGGAGTTTGGAAATAATGTGATTTCATGCTCCGGTTCCCTCTTAGATAGTATCCCTTCAGGCTCCTAGAACACTCCCCTATATTGCTTTATAAAATCCTCCAATTCAATTTTCTACTCCTTAGTACACCCTTCTAAGGACTTATTTACTTTTAATGACTCTTCACCAAAGTGATTTTCCCTTAGGAAAAGTAAAACATATTTCTTTCTATAACTGATAAATTTCTTAGCTTGATCGGCATAGACCAGTGAATTTTGTTTTCCTTTTTGTGTGTTGATGATGAAGGATTTACCATCCTTTATGAGGTGGTATTGGTTGGATCTCCACATGAATATAGAATCCCTCATATACATGTAAGGGCTTCTAAAAATTATTATGCCTACAACTAGTGGTACTACATCCAAATCTACTTCATCTATAAAATCAACACTTATTGCAAATTTAACTTTGTATTGCTTTGTTACCATGATATCTTCATCCTTGTTTACCTAACAAAATGGATAGGGTATAGGATGATCATGAGCCTCCAATGCAAACTTGTTGACTAGATTCACTACTATGGTATTATCTTATGAAATAGATTCAAACAATGCATATATCTTGGTCTTCTTGATCCGAATCTTGATGAGGAAGAGCTTGGTCATCTTATTCTCTTCCTAGTGATGAAATATATTTATATTCACCTCTTTTTTCACATATTTGTAGACAATATTTTCATCCACGTCAAAGATAATTTCAACCTAATTTCTTGAATCTATGGATAGAAGGTTCTTTTTCTTTCTGTCCTTCTTGTGATTCTTCGGATTCATCTTTTGTTGTAGTTTACAACACTTTTCCTTAGTGTGCCCATCAATATTGAAATTATTGCAATGGTTGTTGGTATCCTTGCACTGAAGTGTAGTGTTTTTTTTCTTCTTACATTTCCCCCCTTTACACTTATTCTTCCCCTCCTTGGAAGCTTCCTAGTGATCTTTCTGCTTGGAACCACTTGTTTGCCCTTTCTTTTGGCCTATGTTTTCCAGGTATTATTATTTTACACATGCATCATCCACTATCCTTGACTTCAAGAGCATCACCTTCTTTCATATATGACTATGTAAACCCCCAATATACTTTAGGAGTACATTTAGGTTCTTTGGAGAGATACCCAACATGACGACCATCTTTATAAAATCAGTGGTGTACTCTTATACACTTTGCCCTTACTTCTACATGAAGTAGTGTCATTTGATCCATTGGTCCTCTACATACCCGATAGGGTAGAATTGGGAATTGATGAGGATTTTGAAGTCTTCCCACCTAGTTATTGTCAGATCACCCTCCAACCTAAGTGTTTCCATGTGGCTTTCCCACCATGCTAAAGCATGGCCCTCCAACTTCAATATAGCAAATGAAACCTTTTTCTCTTCATCTATATGGTGAATGCTAAAATAAAATTCTAGTTGTTGTAACCATGATTCAATTTTAATGAATCAATCTCACCTTCATATGGATTTATGTCTACTTGTGCGTCCATATTGAATAGGGATTCTAGATATTTAATGACACTCAAAACCAACAACTCTTTCTTAGGTTCTTTCTATGACTCCTTTCCTAGGTCTTCATGTTCTCTTGATTTCAACTCCTATTGGATATTTGAGTTAGAGAATCCATCATCTTTGAATGATATTAGCTTGAATTCTAGATCCATCATGAGTAGGTTCATATTGTAGTTGATACCAATGATAAGTGCTTCCAACCTCTCAAATATATCTTCTTCTAGATCTCAAGGGTTGTTGAGCAAAATCGTCTTCAATGGCTAGGGTTTCTGCGACTTCTCTTTAATCCAATCCTTAGATCCTATAACTTCCCATAAATACCCAAAAGAAAACCTACTCTTATACCAATATGATCTTTAAATTGTCATGGATATTCCACTAGAATACTTTGTCACAACAAATCTAATAAATAAAACTAAAGTGTACACTATGAAGTTTAAATTCCTTTAGATTCCAGAATATTTAGTTACAGATTTTCCGGCTCTTATGCATTAAATAAATAAAAAGTGAAAAATAGAGAATAGTAAAATACAATCACACAACATCCACAATATAACACAAATATTTTCTTGGGGAAACCCTTACATGAGAAAACCCATCTAGAAGGTGAGTCTGCTCCACTCTCTTTTCTTTAGTATGGAAATAATGCAAGTACAAAGGAGAAGGAAATATCTATGGAGTTAATTGAGACCTGTGGCTTGTTAGGATGCTACAAAACATTAAACCCCTCTATTAGTTTCTCTAATTTCCCACACCCAGTTGTTCTTCTCTATTATGGAACAAAATACCATAACATAGAATGAAACCCCTTCTCCTCGTAGTAGTCTGGTATTTAACATTGCTTGATAATCATCTAAGGTTAGGGTTTTGACTTCCTCTACCATCAATTGTGATAAGTTTTTGGACCTTATAGAATATTGTTGAAATTACTCACGTGGATATCCTCATATGCATGAGTAATGGAGGCTAAGGTGGCATACTCTCATACCATTGTGGTCAACATGATAGGTCAATTTGTGGGAGGCATAACTTTTGCATACGTGATTTGATTGATGAATGGTATGCACTGTTGGAAAGGTATTAGAGTGTAGAACAATGGAGAGGGTGTGTGAACAATTTTTAGATGCCAAAACCCCCCAAAAAACCATTGATTCCTCAAAATGTCTTTGAAAGGTTCTAGAACCCAATTTTCCAAATAGGGACTTGCCACTAAAATGACTCTGCAAGTTGATTCCTCCAATTGTTTCCAATATTAAAGCATCGATATAGATGAGAAATAATACAATGATCCAATATGGATCATATAATTTTCTTATAATTGTCTTTATTTTACTTAGATATTTTATTTGGTGAATTCCAAGAGAAAACTTATGAAACCCTAGGTGGATTCACCATCTATTTTGCAAGTTATTTGTTGGTTAATGTTTATATTTGTTTATAAATTGTCTCTAATAGTTGTTTATCTATTATTATGTAGGATATATATTTCCTAAGTAGAAACATCCAATATTTATTTCTCTCTTGTGCTTAATATCTCTCTTGGATGGTAGTTTCATGACCTAAATCTGAAATTTCTATGTTTTTATTCATAAAATAGATTTAGAAAGTCTTAAGTACTTAGAGAAAGTTTTAAGAAAAGGGAAGGGAAGGGAAGGGAAGAGAATGTTTTTGTGGAAAATCCAAAAAGATGGTTGATGTGATGTATCGCACCAAGATCATTTTATAGTATGATACAATGCATAAAATAAAATATTGGGATGTGATAATGAAGGAAGGAATATTCCCTTTATCGTGTGAAAAGAAAAGAAAATGTGTGACAAATTGTAGTGAGGAAGTTTTGAAGGTGTGTCATATTGCGCCAAAAAAATATTTTTTGTGATACATTACATAAATAAATATTTTATAAGTGAAACAAGTGAGGGAAATGGCTTCAAACTAGCGATGTCTCTATACAAATGATGACATCGACTATATAGCTAAAGTGTGTATATGATAAGAATAGTTACCGACATGTAATGTATGATTGGTGGCATGTCACCATACTAATTATTATGTGTCATCATATAGATGATGATGTATACATGTATAGATGATGATGTGTCATCATACATATGAACACGTGTTAGTGACATGGAATAGGCTAAATGGAAAAATCCTCAATATCCATTCGACAGATGTAAAAGGAATTATCTTTTTCAGTGTCTATGATGATGTTCCCTTTGGTGATCAAATGAAAGATCATTGGCAGTAGTTTTCACTAGGTTTCAGTGAGCTTTCCAAAGTCACTCTATGGATGAAAATAACATCCTTTTGGAGTGTTGGAGAAAATTTCCTTTTGGTGCTCGGATTAAATTCACTCTTTGGTGCCTTGGGTGAACTCTTTTTGGTTCCCATTAAAATATTTCACATCAGTTCCTTGGGTGTACTTGTTTCAACACCCATGAAAATATTTCACATCAACACTCGATAAAAATATTGGGTTTTTTGGTACCCATTCAAAACTAGTGTTTTGATGCTCTTGAAAAAAGTGTTCAAGCACCCTTCGGAAACTATAATATCGACATCTTAGGGAAAACATGCATAAAATTTTAAGGATTCCATAAATTCTTGCTCAGATATTAGACTTGAGCAAGAATATAATCATTGGAAAGATCTCATCAAGAAAAAGTGTCCTGTGAACTCTTAATGGGAATCTAGGGTTTTTTTTAGAAAAGTGAATTTATGTAAAATTGTGAAATTTCCATACACCCCATGAGCATAATGGCATTTAGAGGGTTGGGTGTGTTACAATTTCTCTAGGAAATCTCAGAGATGATTCATGATACTTATATTATTGTTACACTCTAGTAATATTATATGTTTTACTCGTAATGAATTCCAAAGATGACTCCTCTCATTGGTGGATGAGATCATCAATAAACTTCACATATTGACACTTTGCAGAGACACATTTAACCAAAAACTAAAAAAATGAATATATTATATGTAGCATAAAATCAAACCTTGGCATAAAGATACAAGCAATTTCTTAAAAATAAACCTTGGGCCAAATATACAAGTGATTTAAAAAAAATTACTTAATCCAAGTAACATATAAGTAAACCTTTGTCTATATTTTGAGTAATATATAAAGTAAATATAAAACATATTTCAATTTTGGTAGGTCTCCAAAACTCCTATTGTAGGCATATTCAATGTATATAAAATTAAGATGAAGGAATGATAATACCACACCATAATAGAACATTGTTGGGAAACTTCACAACTTCCTTGTAGGTAGGACAAAAACCTTTAAGAGCATAGATATTATGCAAGAAAATTTAATTTACAAGTTCATCATCGAGTCAAGAGAAAAAAATTCAATCTAGTGAGCAAGAAAAAATATACATAGAAACATAATTGGGTATAGGACATATCACATTCAATCACCCTTTTTTTTTTTAATTGGCGCGTAAGTATTTTGCAATTTTTTCATGATCATAATAGAATCATCATGGCCTCTTTCCATTGGGATGATAGAGAAGTCTAGTTTAGAATATCTATAATATAATAGGTAATCATCCAAAGAAGTTTCCCCACTAATATTTCCAAACACTTGTGATGCAAAGCTAATATCACAAACAACCTCCATAGTAGGTGTTTCTTGTAATCCAAATACAAACATATTGCAAATTGTTGTAAAATGTGAAATGGAAAACATATTACAAAATGTTCTAAAATGGAAAAATGGAAAACATATTACAATCTAAAACATGAAAAATGGTTGCAAAATATATATTATACATCAAAAGTGGGAAAATAAAGAACTTGGATCTTTTTATATGAAGAAAGTTACCAGGTGAGATCATTTTTGAATTTCATGGATGATAAAAGGCCTCGTAAAATGCAATAAAGTGAACCATTTGTTGCTTAAATCTAATCACATTGACTCGTGCTTGAATTTTGTCTTATCCAAGTTGTTTGTAAGGTATTGAGAAAACTCAAGCAATGTGTCTTTTCCTGCAATTTATACAATGTGTTCACATACCCATCCAATATGTAGATTGGAAATGAATCAATGGAATATTATTCTCAATTGAAACTAAAATACTCACATCATTTTATGTGGATATTAGTTAGGTAAAATAACATTAAAAGTAGTGGCATTTTCGTACCAGTTCTGATTCGATTGTTCGTCGCCTAGTGAAACTTAGGACACCTATGTTTTCTTTTAACATATGTGTGACTCCAGCCAAAATTCTCACATGACAATGTCTTCTGCCCAGATCGACCCACCAAAATGTGTCTTAAGGCCAAAAACAGGGGTGATGTCCCGTCTCCACCCCATAGAATAAGTATTTGAGAAGGTAATAAATTTTGTAGTTCTATTACATGTCCCCAAAAATACCATCAATGTATTCATTTGTAATAAATTGATTCAAATTTATTTTCAAACACTTTATTATCATTTATTTTTAATAAATGAATTCAAACATAATTTTTAGCTCCATTCTCTCTCTATTTCAAGTGCCATTTTATCATTTTTTTAATAGTTTTAAATTATCTTTTAAATATGACAATTCTTTGTAAACCAAGAATAATTTATCGATATCATCATTTTATACTAATAAAAAATATAAACATTTTGATACATATTTTTAAACAAAATTTTAAAAACTATATACAAATTTTGTTTTATCATCCCAAACTAATTAGGAGTCGGTGTGATTTGACCACAAGGTGGAACCTATATTACCTATAGAGTAGGGACTAATAATATTTTTTCCTTGATATCTCTATAGAGTAGGGAGGTCAGGGAATATATTAGGGAAAACATAATAAAATGGATTTATTCTTGTCATGAATTATACATGTAATTACGCTTTAGAAAAGAAAGACACAACCTCTCTCCACTCCCACTCAATTTTTTTTCTCTTATATCTCCCTCCATTATGTTTTCCCTAATATATCCCTTCATGCCCACCTTCACACTCAACCTCATAGAGTTATGTTTTCCCTAATATATCCCCTCATATAGGTGGGTGTCGATATCATATATATTAGGGAAAACATAACATGTTTTCTCGAATACCCTCCACCCTATATTTTCCAAAATATGTCATCCCATTGTGTTTTCCATAATATCCCCCAATCCCACCCTATTCTTTCCACAATATCCCCCCACTCCCACCCTATGTTTTCAATAATATCACACCCCCCACCCCACCTCAAACATTAAGGGAAATATAATATTGTTTCCCTAATATCTCCCACTGCCCACACCCTATTTTTTCCATAATATCTCCCCTCATTTTTGTTTCCCTAATATCTCCCCCAAACCCCACCCTCATATATTATATAAAACATAATATATTTTCCCTAATATATCCTCCCATTATTTTTTCCATAATATCTCCCCCCACCCCCACCTTCAACCTCATAATAATTATGTTTTCCCTAATATCTCCATTCAGCCCCACCCTCATAAGAATTGTTTTTTACTTAATGTCTCCATGTACCCCCACCCTCATATAATTATGAGGGTGGGGGGTAGGGGGAGATATTTGGGAAAGAGCATATGAGGGGGAGGGTGGGGTGAGATATTAGGAAAAGCATAATATGTTTTCCCTAGTATCTCCACCTTCCATCAAACTCAAATGTTATTTTTCTAATAACGCAATCTCCATTCTCATATAATGATGAGAGTGGGGGTGGATGGAGATATTAGGGGAAAATGAGGGTGGTGTTGGGGGGATATATTATGGGAAAATGAGGGTGTTGTTTGGGGGGGAGGGGGATATTAAGGAAAAAAACAATTCTTATGAGGGTGGGGGTGGGAGGATATATGAGGGGAAAATGAGGGTGGGAGTGGGGGGAGATATTAGGGAAAATGTTTTCCCTAATATCTTCCCCCATCCCACCCTCATTTTTCCTAATATCTCTACCACCCCCACCCTTATAAGAATTTTTTTCCCCTAATATATCCCCACAAACCCACCCTCATTTTCTCTAATATTTCTCCCCACCTTTCCCTAATATATTCCCCCAGCCCTACCCCCATAAGAATTAGGGTGAGGGTGAAATTGGGGGGATATATAAGGGAAAACATATGAGGGTGAGGGTGGGAGAATATATTATAGAAAACATATGTTTTTCCTAATATCTCCCCCCACCCCCATCCTCATACATTTTCCTTGATATCTCCCCCCCACCCACACCATCATAAGAATGTTTTACTTAATATATCCCCCCACACCCACCCTCATAATTACTATGAGAGTGGGGGTGGGGGGATATATTATGTAAATAATTATGTTTTCCCTAATATATGCCCCAACCCCCACATTATTATGATCATTGGGGTGTGGTGGAGATATTAAATAAAACATAATATGGATGTTGGGATATAATAGAGAAAACATTTCTTATGGGGGTGGGGGTGGAGGGAGATATTAAGGAAAACATAGTAAGAGATATTAGGGAAAACATCATAATTATTATGACAGTGGGGTTGGAGGGATATATTAGGTAAAATATATTGGGGGATATATTAGGGAAAACATATTACACTTTCCCTAATATCACCCTTCACCCCCACCCTCATAAGAATTATTATATCTTCCCTAATATTTGATTAAATTTTCATTGATATCTACCCCCATCCTCATAAGAATTATATTTTATATAATATATCCCCCCACCTCCACCATCATAAGAATTATGATGTTTTATTTAATATTTCCCACCACCCCCACCCTCATAAGAATTATGTTTTCCCCGATATCTTCCCACAATCCCACCCTCATAAGAATTATGAGTGGGGGTGGGGGTAGATATTAGGGAAAAAATAATTCATATGATGGGAGAGATATTAGGTAAAACATAATTCTTATGATGGTGGAGATATTATGGAAAAAATAATTCTTATGATGGTGGGGTTGGGGGGATATATTATGAAAAACATAATGTTTTCCCTAGTATCTCCCCTCAACCCCACCCTATACACATAATTATTATGAAGGTGGGTGTGGGGGAGGATATTAGGAAATTACGAGGGTGGGGGTTGGTGGGATATTATATTAGGAAAAATATTGTGGGGGTGGGGGGAAGATATTAAGGAAAATAGAATGGAGGGGGATATATTAGGAAATTATGAGGGTGGGGGTGGGGGAGATATTAGGGAAAAAAAAACCGATTTCCCTAATATCTCTCCCCTTCCCTAATGAGGGTGAGGGTGGGGGTTAGGGGATGGTTTAGGGAATTATGAGGGTGGGGGGAGGGAGATATTAGGGAAAAAAATATGTTTTCCCTAAAATATCTCCCATCACCACCCTTAATGTTTTCTATAATATCTCCTCGCACCCCCACTAATAAGAATTATGTTTTCCCTAATATATCACCCCACCCCCCACTTCCACCATTGTATACGGGTTTCCTTAATATCTCCCCTTTTAAGGTAGCAGATGGTATTATGCAGAGAAAAAAAATGAATTTCTATAACAATTATCAATATAAAGAGAAAAATATCGAGTACAATGACAATTGATTCCATAAATGAGACCTTTGTTATATCGATATCCAAGTTTAATTGCATTTTTTAGGGGGAAACCTCTAGCAAAGTAGAGCTTAAGTACAAAATGATTCTCAAGAAAAAAAAATTACATGATTTCTACTCCTATTTATACTATTTTAATATTCTATAGAATATTATAGAGGAAGATATTTCTAGAAGTGGAACCTTCTATTAAGTCTTCTTAATTAGACATGTTCATATTATTACATAGGCATTATTTACTAATGTCATCCTTTATTACATAAAAAACATATTATTATATCTACTTGAGAGATTAGGGAGGTTAGGACCTGAACATTCCCTCCCCCTTGAAAAAATAACATTTCCTCAAGGCTTGAGATGTGGAAATATTTGCAGAATGGCAGTCGCCTCCCATGTAACATCCTCTAGTTATGTATCCTTCAACTGAACTAAAACTTCCTTGATTGTGCACAAATGGAGAGGAAACTCATGATGGTCCAAGACTACTTGGGGATCCAACCAAATGGAACCTTCTTCATACAATTAAGGGAGACTAGTTTGATTATGGCACTTGATTCCAATTACTTTGTTCAACAGAGAAACATGAAAAACAAGATGGATACACTACTACATATTGAAACATTTGTGATGACTACTTGCAACGAAAGTACCCTTTTGTCGAAAAATTCAAGAGAAAGAGTTCAATTTTTCAATTTTATTATAAATTCAATCTGAATTCGTCGCTCTTGCGATGAATCCATGCATTCGTCGCAAGAGAGATGAGTATGAAGATAGTGGACTGTCGTCTTTCTTGCGACAAACTGATGGATTCGTCACAAGAGTGACAATAACCATTGATCGTTACACTATTTGATAAAGTCAACATTTACTGTTATATTGTTTAACAAAGTCAACATTGATTTGGTCAACGTTCATCGCTCTTGCGATGAAAAAAATATCTATAAATATTTTGCAAATTAGAGATGTTGCAACAATCTTGCTATAACAACAATAGTTTATAAAGGGTGTTTTTGTGTGGAAAAATGTCGCATAATATTAGAGGTGGGAAAAAAAAGTAAAGAGGGTGAAAAGGGTGATGGTATATGTTATTTCCCTTGCAAAATATTTTGCACTACATATCCCGTAAGAATTTTAATAACAATAGATAAAAAAACATTGTAGGAAATATTGGCACATTGATGGGGGATCAAATGAATATCGTCCCGTGGTAATTAGCTATATATTCATTATCTTTTTTTATATTGTCAAATATATATATATTGTTTGAATTTTTGTTATACACACTAATTTTGCATTATTGTTTCTAATTATAAAGTTAGAGTTTCCCTCTAACGTTTTGTATAATAATGCACCAAGTAGTAGTAGAAATGATGTTGTACAAGCTGAGGAACATGATCAAGCAAATGAGGATCTCATGTAAGAAGATGATGGGACAAATCAAGTTAATGATCCCATGGAAGAAGATGATGGGACAAATCAAATGATCCAAGATTTTTTTGCTCATCCGGATGAGGATGGGGAAAGTGATGGTATTTATGATGAACCTCTATTAGAAAAGGCAAATAAACGAATTTATGAAGGCTCAAGAGAAAATCTTCTCTCTGCTACATTGTTGCTATTGAACTTAAAGGTTATGAATAGTTTTGTCGAACACTTCTATGACAAAAATCTTAAGGTATGTAATATGTTTCATCTCATATTATACATAAATGTTGATTTTTTTCTATTTGTTTTTAGTGTTAATTAATGTGTAAAATAAGAATGCAATTTTTACGATTAATATTCTTTACATTAACTAGTTATTTGTTATGTTGTAGATTGTTAGGTTAATTGTTGTTACCATCGTCAAATATTTTACCTCGCACATATCGATATTTGCATGCCATTATGAAATACATTAGAATGAATTATCAAACTATAGATGCATTTCCTAATGATCATATTATATATTATGGAAAACATGCTTCGAAAATAAAATGCCCACAATGTCTTATCAGTAGATATCGAACTGATCAAGTAACAAAAAGGGTTCCTCGAAAGGTTCTTCGTCATATTCCCATAATTCCACGTTTGCAACAATTTTTCAAGTGTGAAATCATAGCACAATTTATAGATTATCATGTATGTAACAAAAGTGGAGATGGTGTTCTTATAATGTCTTTCAATGGTTATGCATTTAGGGAAATTGAGGAAAAATGGTCATATTTCAAAGATGAACCTCATAATGTTAGGATTTCATTGGAAGATGACAATGTTAATCCATTCAGAGAGCTTAGGTCTATTTACTCAGTGTGGCATATTTTTGTTATCAAAAGTAACATTCCTCCTTGGATTTCAATAAAGAGGGAGCACATAATGTTGACAATGACTGTTCCAGGTATTTGTTTACATTAATTTTTTGAATGTAACATTTTCATTTGTTTCGTTTTTTTCATAATGTCTTTTGTTTATTTATTTACTTATATATACATATCATGGTTATAGTAATTATGTGTAATTTCAAACAATTAGGTAAGTACTGGGTTAAATATATGAATGTATATATCGAGCCTCTTATCGATGAGCTACTAAACTTATGGGATGGCATCACTATGTATGACATCTGTAAACCAATCGGGGAGAAGAAATTTAAATTTTGTGGAATAATTTTATGGAAAATTCATGATTCCCTAGGACTAACACATTTTTGTGGTATGTAGAATTCTATTTATCTTTAATACTATATAATTTTTTAAAGATATCATGATGCATGTTTAATTTTTAAATAATCTCATCATATAATTGACATTAATCCATCTGTTGTAGGTCTTCAAACAAAGGGAAAATTTGCATGTTCAGTTTGTGGTCCTAAGATGAAGTATCGTCATTCAAAAAGTTTAGGAAAGGTGGCATTTGATGAGTATAGGAACCTCCTCCCTAAGAACCATAGGTATCGTACTACTGAAAAACATCTTTTCAATGGGAAAGAAGAGACTGGTTTAAAAACACGAAGAATGACACCTCACCTATGGAGGTTGGAATATGATAGAAATCATCAAGGTACGCAATTTATTTATGTATCGTATATCATGTAATGTTTGAATGTTTATTTTAATCATTGAATTTATTTTACCATATTTGATAATTATTTTTTGTGATTTCTTTTATGCTTCATGAAGGCGCCATCATGAAGGTATTAATAATGGAGCTTCAACAGAGAATTAAATGTTATCCCACTCAATTCCTGAGGTTTTGCTCACTACTATGAGGAGATAAATATATCTCATTTGTTTGATACAATACATACATGAAGAATGTTACATAATGCCTATGGAAAATTTTAGATGGTGCAGGGATAAAAAGAAAAAAATTGGCAAATTACTAACATTTCAGGAAGCCAATCATGAAATACGAAGTGTGATCTGATCAAGTAGAGATGGACTAGACGAAATAACCTTCCATGGTTATTAACAAAGAAACAAAAATGATTTAAAGTGTTCGTTGTGAGAGAATTAAATTTCCAACAGGTTTTGCTTCAAACATAAATAATATCTTAATGAAAGAAGGTGATTTTGGTGGTGGGGTGAAAACAAATGATTGGAATACCTTCATTAGGTAATATTTTGTATACATATACATATATATATATATATATATATATATATATATATATATATATATATATATATATATATATATATATATATATATATATATATATATATATTATTATATACATATTTTAAGTTTTTTATTTTTTTGTCTACTTTTTTTTTTTTTTTTTTTTTTTTTTTTTTTGTTATGGTATGTTCTACCATTATCGTCTACTTTGGTCGAAAAAAATAACGATTCATTTTTTTTGTTACAGTATGTTCTACCGCTATCTCTCCCAAACAACTTTGACAACAATATCAAACAAGTTATATATGATCTTGGAAAATACATGAGTTAAGTAGTTGTGATTTATATGAAAAATGTTATTTCAATTTGTTTTTGTACTTAATGACATGTGTTCTACTTGTAATGTAATATATTATATTATGTTATGTTGAAACATGTTATTTTCTTGTGTCGTGATCTCATGTATATGCTTTTCATTGAAAGAAATCCTTGAAGATGATATAAAGTATTGGAAGAGAGAAATTCCTCGGCTAATGTGTGAAATGAAAAAGTATATACCTCCAACATTTTTCAATGCACAATAACACTACCTCATACACCAAGTTGAGGAGATTGAAATTTGTGGACCTATTCACACGAGGTCAATGTGGATGGTGGAGAGGCACTTGAAATCATTGAAGGCATTGGTTAGGCAAAGAGAAAGTTCTGAGGGTTCTATGGTGGAGGGATATATGGTATATCAATCCATGGTGTATATTAGTCAGTATATTCCTAAATTAGCAATGCCAACTATGCATGCAGTGGATCGCATTTGGGATGTGAACTCCATCGAAACAATTGAATATCAAGAGCACCTGTTGGGGAAAGGTAGGATGAAAACAATGAGAGGTAATATATTAATAATTGTGGATATTAATATTAATAATACATATAAAGTTTCATTTTTTGTGTATATGATCATACTCATTAATATATTAATATCTTTTATTTCATAAATTATTAATATTTATAACCATGTGTGTTATAACTAATATTTAATATTGTTGAATAATGATTTTTTGATTCAGTTGCTCAAGAGTGGGATGTGTTGGATCATGTTTTCATTGATGCCATAGGTTTTATTGATTGATGTCAAGTGATTGATTGATTCCAAAGGAAATGGATGAACTCCAAAGTGGTCCCCTTATGGTGAAATCCCTCACGGGAAGATGCTTTACAGTTGAGTTATCCTTGAAGTATGGTTGGATAAAGCATGCTTAATTGTGGAATAATGAGATGAAGATTTTCGGTGGTGTGTGGAATGACACATAACTCCTCATGGTTTGAGAGTTACCGCCTTACGAAGTTGGAGGACCCTCATATGTTGGCTTGAAGCCCCAAAAGGTCAAAAAAAATCAAAGAGCTTGCAAAGAAGAAATGATTATTTAAATGATAAAGTAGTGAAGAACTTTCTAATTATGGAAAGTGGTTAACCCTAAAATGAGGAAAATAGGTTAAGTGACGTAGAAGTGGGTTAAGTGACCTAGAAGATGAAGAGTATAAATAAGAGGCAAGGGTCTCTCATGAAAAGTATCTCTTGAGAATGTATTGAAGATCTATTCTGAGAATGAGAGGGTATGGAGGATCTCATGGATGCATCAAAGTTTCGGAAAATCTGAGATCATGATGGAAAAAGTCTTGGAATTTCAGAAACCCTAGTTTTTGAGGTATACACGGGTTGTAGTGAGGCCAAGGTACATACATACGTGGGATGAATGAGGATAGGGTGCGTACATATGTGAGATGAATGAGGACAGGGCATGTACAACTGATGAATTCATGAAGACTTATGGTTGAGCTGATGACATGGTCTTGAATATTGAAGCATGTTCCATATCTGTAGTCTATGGGCTCAGATCTACCACCGAGATTCTAGTATGGTTATATTATTGTCTTGATGGATACTCTTGTTTTTTGTGTGGTGAATGCTTAGGGAATTTTTGGTATGGTTGTTGTGATGTGGTTTGTGTTGGTTTATGGAGTGAGTAACACTCTTATGATTCAATGATGATATGATTTCTATAGTATGTTGATTTCTTATACATGATTGAGTAGCATTCATATTGTAAGGTTGAGGAGCATGAGTAAGTTGTTGGAGATATTGGATGTGTTGTGACTAGTTGTGGGTCAGATTGGACAATGAAAGACAGAAGAGAATGTGATTGCAGGTTGTAGAGGATCTAAGTGTGTGATGAAATGAAAAACCCTATTTTCTTAGAGGTGATACACAAGACATAGTATAGATTTACCACGTACATACACAGGATGTAATGAGCCAAGGCACATACATACATAGGCTTCACTACTGACAGGTCGCGTACCTATTGATAGATTGATATATGTTGAGGATTGTTGACTCATCTTAGTTGGTACTGAGGTTGTAATCTAAGTCTTTCATTATAGATTTGGTGCTCTTGTGGAGTTGTACTCTATTCAGTTGTTGTTGATAAACACAAGGATTGTAGTCTGTAATAAAAAGAAAATTGTGCATACATCTTGTGTTCTTTGTGTTCCTTGTGGTGATGATTTGTTGATGATATATTGCTAATATATGTTGCTGATATATGTTCATATATAACTGGTTATAAATGAAAACAATAAGTAATGAGTAAATGGTGATTGCTAACTAATGAGTTTTGTGTGAGAGGTAAGTTTTGGGAAAAAGATCCCTACATTGTTCACCCCCCTTTTCAGTGTAATCAGTGTGTCCAAAAATTGGTATCAGAGACGGCCTTCACCATAAGCCTTAACAAGCTTGGAGGAGATCCATGAACACACAAATGGATAATGAAGTTCCAATCCCTGATGAGGAAAACTATTCTACTTGGAGAATAGAAATGAGAGTGCATTTGAAGGAAATGGGAGTGGGTATTTGGAAGGCAACCATTGGTGGATCAGTTTCCTTGAAGAACAAGTCAAAGTTTGCAGCTTAAAGGGAATGAAAGAATAATGGTGCATTGGCTCTCAAGACCATTCTTAGTGGACTCTCAAGTCCTATCAAGGATAGAATGGGACAATGCACTTCCACCAAGGATCTATGGCTAAAGCTAGAGGAGACATATCAAAGCAAGAAAGAAGATATTGAAGACCACTCCATCAAGATCATTAAAGGTAAAGAATCTCCAAAAACTCTTGATTGTATTATTTCTAAATGTGATCTTGAAAACATTTCAAGTGAAGACAAAGAATCATGTGATGATGTTGGCTCAAAGGAAGAGCTAGAAGACATTTCAAATGAAGGCAAAGAATCATGTGATGATGTTGGAAACAAGGAATATAATGAATACATTTCAAATGAAGGTAAACAATCATCAAAAACCCTTGATTGCAATAATTCAAAATGTGATGATGTTGACTATTTCTCTACAAGTGAAGAAGAAAATATAGAAATAGTTCGTGTAGAGTTTGATGGTAGTCATCCCATGAAAAGAATAGAAGAATATCTATTAGAACTTGAAAAGAAGGTTGAATATGGTTTATATGAATATAACAATGACCATTATTATATAGACTATAGCTATCTTTTGGATAACACTAAAATGTTTCTTAAGAAGACTCAAAGGCACATCTTGAAGTTAAAGAAAATGCTCAAAGAACAAGAAGAGAGAAATAAGACTCAATTAGAAGAAAAGGAAGAAGAGATCACAAGACTAAAGAATGAAAAATAATATAATAAGGTAGATGATGAGATTAGCAAAAGCCTTGTTCATCTCAAGACCTAAATTGAAGAAGTCAAAAGCGTAGAATAACTATTGAAGAATCAAGTAAATGAAAAGGAAGAGTCATGTCATAAGTTAGAAGCTGAAGTTGTTGATCTTAGAAAGAAAGTAGAGAAGTCAAACAAGTTCTTGAATAGCTCACAAATCTTGAATGAGATCTTGGAAATTCAAATATCACCATATGATAAATCAGGTCTTGGATACAAGAGAGAAGATACACATGATGAAGCAAGCACCTCAAAGAAGTATGAGGTAAGTCCCTGACTCTCAAAGGATGAAGACAATGTTGAAAATCAACCATATACACAAGGAAAGGAAAATTTCAAAAGAACAAAGAAAGGAAGACATCAAGAAGCCATATGTACACCTCAAAAGGGATGGACACCAAAGAAAAGGTATGAAAGTGTTTTCCATGGTCAATGTTATTCATGTAATGAATATGTTCACAAAGCCTTGGAATACAGATCTTATGCAAGGAGAAATAAAGGAAGATTTCATAACACCATAAGATGTTGGATATGTGATCAAGTAGGACACATTGTTGTTCACTGTCATAGCATGAGATGCTACAACTGTAGTGGATTTGGCCACAAATCCCAGGATTGTTGGAACACAAGAAGAAATTCCATGATGAGGACTTCACATAGCATGGACACCTTCAAAAGTGGGTGAAGAAGACTGAGCAACCAGATCAGAATGGAAGCCTTAAGGGAATCTCTAGTGTGTCATCTACTGAAGAATATGCAGGTGGCAGTGGTAACAGTCACGTACATATGCAATATGACATTGATTAGGTTGCGTACATACGTGATTTGTCTGTGCAGCGGGTCACATATATATGGTAACACCTTGGGAAAAAGGCAATGCACATGAGTTGCAACTTGATGTGATGGTATAACTTTGTGTTGCAGGGTCTAACATGGTTTGTTGCAGGTTCTGACACTGTTTGTTGTAGGTTTTCATGATTCCATATTGGATTATGTAATGTGATGATAAAATAATGAAAGGATATCTTGGATGCATGGAACTAACCCATGAGTATGGATTGAGGCATTTTTCTATTGAAGAACAATGCTGGTTACAATAGTGAAGTTATGGCACCTTGGTTATGTGATACATCATGATGATGCTAGCTAGAGATGCCATTGATCTATTGAAGCATACTACTAGTACATGTATTTTTTTATGCTTAGTATTTGTTGTAGTGAATGGAGGATTGAGGATGATCTGTTGGGGTACATGACTGGTGCATATTTGCGGTTCATTGATATATCTTATGATGTATTATTGGAAGCATATTTGTTCATATCTTGGTGCATGAATTTGGCATATGGATGGGATACATATTGGGACATGTAGTTGGTGATTTGATGAGGTTATCATGTTTCACATCATTGATGATTCATAGCTTGATATATAGTTGATGCATGATTGGTACATTCTTAGTACATTGGTAGAGGCACCTACTAGCAGTTTAATTGGCACATGTTTTATGGAGGATTTGGCATACATGTATGAGGATTCATCATGTTGTGTTATTGGTGCATGGTCGATGTACTTGCTTGGTACAAGTAGTGATACATATTGATGCACAGGTTTGGTACACTCATAGATGGTATATGTTTGGATGATGAGTACTTGGCTAAAAGTACACCATTGGTATTACTTGATCAACATATACTTTGGCACATGAGATATTTGATGGTTGTGACACTTGGTTCATGGTAGAGACATATCATTGGTGATATGGCACTTGTTTTGAAGAACATGGTTGACATGTTGGTATAATCATACGGTTGATACATTCCATGGATGATATCTTTTGGCACATTGTATGATGTTGATGTACATGGGTGTTGTGCATGATGAGCACAAATTTTGTTACAGGATGTACTTGGTTGACATTTTGTTCATGATTCTCTATTTCATTGTTGAAATATCTTTTACTTCATGATGATTGGTATGTCATGAGTTTGATACATGGACAGGTCCAAGGACTGTCATAGAAAGAGAAGTTGATCTATGATCCAGCTAAGCAGTAGCATTTGCAGCAGAAGCATATTGTAGTAGTAGCATATTTTTCATATTGCAGAGAAGATAGGCGGAGACATACCCATAGGGGGAGTCATTCTTCTTCCCATGATTCTTGGAGGAAAGAGCCCTATACTTGAAGAAAGAGCACAAAGGCATAATTCCAGGGGGAGCAATGGCCACAGGGGGAGTATGAGCAATGTATCTTCAGCATTACATCAGAGTGATATACCTTGTTCAAAAGGGGAGAGATTATTCATAGGAATATCGAAGGCATTCAGACAGGGGAGCATCCCCAAGGAGAGTTCAGGCAGGGGGAGAAGCCCCAAGGGGAGAATGGCCCTTTTCCATTGATGTCAAAGGGGGAGAGATAGTCACATTGATGTGATTGATGTTTATTGATGGGGAGAGATAGTCGCATTGATATGATTGATGACTATTGATGTAGAGAATGCCTTGTCTACATGTTGACATCAATGATTGGTGTTGACATCAATGTTGGTATTTCCATCAATGCCAAAGGGGGGGATTGTTGGATCATGTTGTCATTGATGCCAAAGGTTTGATTGATTGATGTCAAAGGATTGATGTCAAGTGATTGATTGATGTCATTGATTGATGTCAAGTGATTGATTTATGCCAAAGGAAATGGATGAACTCCAAAGTCATCCCCTTATGGTAAAAACCCTCATGGGAAGATGCTTTACGGTTGAGTTATCCTTGAAGTATGGTTGGAGAAATCATGCTTAATTGTGTAATAATGAGATGAAGATTAGTGAATTTTTCAGTGAAACTATCCTAGATGGATAATGCTTGTCATGCCATTTCTGATGGTATGTGGAATGTCACATAACTCCTCATGGTTTGAGAGTTATGGCCTTACAAAGTTGGAGTACCCTCATATATTGTCTTGAAGCCCCAAAAGGTCAAAAAAAGTCAAAGAGCTTGCAAAGAAGAAATGATTATTTAAATGATAAAGGAATGAATAAATTTCTAATTATGGAAAGTGGTTAACCCTAAAATGAGGAAAATAGATCAAGTGACCTAGAAATGGGTTAAGTGACCTAGAAGTGGGTTAAGTGACCTAGAAGATGACGAGTATAAATAGGAGGCAAGGGTCTCTTGTGAAAAGTATCTCTTGAGCATGTATTGAAGATCTATTCTGAGAATGAGAGGGTATGGAGGATCTCATGGATGCATCAAAGTTTCGGCAAGTCTAAGATCATGATGACAAAAGTCTCAGAAGTTCAAAAACCCTAGTTTCTGAGGTATACGTAGGCTATAGTGAGTCCAAGGCGCATACATACATGGGTTGAATGAGGACAAGGCGCGTACATATGCAGGATGAATGAGGACAGGGCATGTACATTTGATGAAGTCATGAAGACTTTTGGTTGACCTAATGATAGGGTCTTGAATACTGAAGCAGGTTCTAGATACGCACTCTATGGGCTCAGATATGCCACATATATTATGGTATGGTTATATTGTTGTCTTGATGGATACTCTTGTTTATTGTGTGGTGAATTCTTAAGGAATTCTTGGTATGTCTATTGTGATGTGGTTTGTGTTGGTTGATGGAGTGAGAAACACTCTTATGATTCAATGCTGATATGATTGCTATAGTATGTTGATTTATTATACATGATTGAGTAGCATTCATATTGTAAGGTTGAGGAGCATGAGTAAGTTGTTGGAGATATTGTATGTGTTGTGACTGGTTGTGGGTCATATTGGACAGTGAAAGACATAAGAGAATGTGATTGCAGGTTGTAGAGGATCTGAGTGTGTGATGAAATGAAAAACCCTAATTTCTAAGAGGTGATATGCATGTTGTATTATAGACTGACCGTGTACATACGCGGGTTGTAGTGAGCCAGGGCATGTACATACGCGAGTTGCACTACTGACAGGTCGTGTACCTGTTGACAGATTGATACATGTTTAGGATTGTTGCCTCCTCTCAGTTGGTGTTGAGGGTGTAACATGAGTCTTGCATTATAGAGTTGGTTCTCTTGTAGAGTTGTACTCTATTCAGTTGTTGTTGATAAACCCAAGGAATGTAGTCCATAATAAAAAGAAAATTATACATACATCTTATGTTATTTGTGTTCCTTGTGGTGATGATTTGTTGATGATATATTGTTGATATATGTTGTTGATATATGTTCTTATCTAACTGGTTATAAATGAAAACAATAAGTAATGAGTAAATGGTGATTGCTAACTAATGAGTTTTGTGTGAGAGGGAAGTTTTGGGAAAAATATCCCTACATTGTTCACCCCCCCACCCCCCCTCTCAATGTAGTCGATGTGTCCAATAGGATGCACTGAATTTATACATTGAAAACAATCTTGACTGGATGAATGTATGGATTGAAATATGTAAACAACACCATGGAGGTAGGTTATCATGGAAACGACTCTCTCAATTGGTTAGAGAAGCTCGCCGTAACGAATATGCCAATGTTACACAAAGGGAAATTGATTTAGCATATGGTTTGAAAGATGGAAAAGAAAGAAAATTCACCCATTTTATTTAGTTATTTTCTATTATATTAATGTGACTACATGTGTACTGTATTTTTCAGATACTTTCCAAGTTGTATAAATATATATGTTAATTTATTAATTGACAATGCATCTTTTACATATCTGGCATATTGTAGTTTAAACATCATAAGGCTATGTGGTGCAATGGTCATAAACTTCACATCAAACACTTGGATGAAACCAAGAAATTTTTTGATAGTGAGATAACTACAGTATTTCAGGTCACTAATGTTTCCTCTAGGAGTGAAAGACATCCCCAAGAATCTGAAAATAGATAATATGGGTATTTGAATGATATACTTGAGTGTGACTTTAATTCCTTCAAATTAGTTTTGTTCGACGTCAAATGGTATAGGTTACGAATGCATGAACACGATGAGGAAAGAACTGTTATTCAACATGCCAACATATTTCCAATGATTTAAGGAATGGTGTTTGAAACATGACGTGATCGCTATGTTTTTCCAAGCCAATGTGAACAAGACTTTTACTCAAATGTTTTAGGTGAGAGGGATTGGTCATTTGTTTTTAGATATGATCCAAGAGGAAGGCTAGTTAAGTATATTCATTTATAGGAAGAACATGATATTGAAGATCAAGAAGATGTTTCACCAGATCAGACAGAGCCTGAAGATCATGCAGGGTCAAAAGATGAATAAGAAAAAGAAGATCATGATCCAGGTGTAGGAGACAAAATTGCAATTCTTGATGATGATGTCGATGAAAATATGCTCGAAAGTGACATTGATTATGGGGATGATATCGTCAATTATTTCAACACCATTTTTGAACCGAATGATGATACAAATGTCGAGTTAGATGAAGAATATTAATATACAGAATAATGATGATTATACTTATGTTGATTTGGATCAGGTACGTGACTATATATTTTAATTTGTATGAATTATTCTCTTATATCATGGGTTAATTACATGTTTTTAAGTTTTATGCGATGTTTTTATATCCTATGTTACATGTTGTTTAATCATTATGTGAAACCTGAAAATAGTTTCCAAAATACTAAAGTACGTGGTAAACTAAAATTATCATTTACAAACACATAATTTCATTTACCTTCATTAATTTTTGTTTTTGTAGTTTCTATGCATGAATCTTACTAGGACGCTGCTTTCAATTATTTTCTATTTTATAGATTGGGTATTGGGGATAAATTGAGAGTGATGTGAGTGGCAGAGGAGGGGCCATATGAGATTCCACCTTCACGTGGTTGGCCTTGTTCAGTAGAGGATAAATTATTCTTGAAACCAAGAGAAGACCATCCATGTTTATACCATCATGATCATAGATGTCATCAATATTGTTTCCATAGTATTGCATCAACGAAGTTTTGATGAACGTGTTTTTCATTTCTATAGAATTTTCATTGAAATTGATTGAAAACATGGGACTTTGGCCCATGAGTTATGTGGCAAGAAGAACGGGCGTTTCCAAACTCAAATATGACTCATAATATTTATGGATCAAAAGAGTACTTACATGAGAGAAAAATACAAAGACATAAAACAACTTGAAGATTGTCATGCAATTAATCAAGTACTTATTTTATCAACATGGGTATTGGTACATGCCCTTGTAGTACTAGTATAATATGAGAGGACGTGCAACTTAGTCATGTTTTAAAGGAAATAGATAAAATAAATTGTACTAGGGCTATATCAGTACATGATGGGAAACAATAACCTATGAATGGGGCCAATGTTGAAATTATTTCAAAATGTTTATGTATGCACTGAAATTTGACATGGATAGATTGTTCACATGCCTTGATGACATGGAAGGGTTTCCAGACTCAAATATTACTCTCACACCCACTCTATATATCGACCCATCTCGTCCTTATTTCGTTTTAATTTTCCCGGTCAAATTTTAAAGGAAACAACTATTAATAAAAGAGATTGTACTAGGGATAGAGCACATGATGGGAAACAATACTGACCTGTGAATGGGAAAAACGTTGAATTTTTTTCAAAATGTTTTTGTATGCATCGAAATTTGACATGAATAGACTGTTCACATGCCTTGACGATATGGAAGGGTTTCCAGACTCAAACATCACTCACACACCCACTCTTCATATTCATTTTCATTTTCATTCAAAATCAACATCATGCCAATTAGGCCCACAATTTTGGTCGTGGTGACAAGAAGGCAATAGATGAGATTTCATATTTAAATAATGATTTTGTACTAATATTAATCTTTATGGAGAAAAAGAGTACTTATATGGGAGAAAAAAACAAAGACATAAAATAATTTGAAGCTTGTCATCTGATTAATCAAGTAATTATTTTATCAACATGGTTATTGTGCCATGCCCTTGTAGTACTAGTAGATGCGGGGAAATGAATCTCAGTATTTGTTTAAAGGAAACAAGAAAAACACATTGTAATGGGCCTAGATCAACACATGATGGGAAACAATAACCTGTGAATGGAGCCAACGTTGAAATTCTTTCAATATGTTTTTGTATGCATCAAAATTTGACATGAATAGACTATTCACATGCCTTGACGATATGGAAGGGTTTCCAAACTCAAAGATCACTCACACACCCACTCTTCATATTCATTGTCTTTGTTGTTCAAAACCAACATCATGCCAATTAGGCCCACAAATTTGGTCATGGAGACAAGAAGGTGATAGATGAGATTTCATATTTAAATAATGATTTTGTACTAATATTAATCTTTATGGAGAAAAAGAGTACTTATATGAGAGAAAAAAACAAAGACATAAAATAATTTGAAGCTTGTCATCTGATTAATCAAGTAATTGTTTTATCAATGTGGTTATTGTGCCATGCCCTTGTAGTACTAGTAGATGTGGGGACATGCATCTCAGTATTTTTTTAAAGGAAACAAGAAAAAGACATTGTACTCGGGCTAGATCAGTACATGATGGGAAACAATAACCTGTGAATGGAGCCAACGTTGAAATTCTTTCAAAATGTTTTTGTATGCACTGAATTTTTACATGGATAGAATGTTTGCATGCCTTGATGATATGGAAGGGTTTCCAGACTCAAATAATACTCTCACACCCACTCTATATATCGACCCATCTCGTCCTTGTTTCGTTTTAATTTTCCCGGTCGAATTTTAAAGGAAACAACTATTAATAAAAGACATTGTATTAGGGCTAGAGTACATGATGGGCAACAATATTGACCTGTGAATGGGTCCAACATTGAAATATTTTCAAAATGTTTTTGTATGCACCGAAATTTGACATGGACTATTCACATTCCTTGACGATATGGGAGGGTTTCCAGACTCAAATATCACTCACACACCCACTCTTTATATTCATCGTATGTGTCATTCAAAAAAAAAATCATGCCAATTAGGCCCATGATTTTGGTTGTGGTGAGAAGAAGGCAATAAATGAGATTTTGTATTTAAATAATGATTTTGTACTAATATTAATCTTTATGGAGAAAATGAGTACTTAGATGAAAGAAAGAAAAAAAGACACAAAATAAATTGAAGCTTGTCATGTGATTAATCAAGTACTTCTTTTATCAATGCGATTATTGCGCCATTCCCTTGCAGTACTAGTATATGTGGGGACGTGCATCTCAGTCGTGTTTTAAAGGAAACAAATAAAATACATTGTAGTGGGGTTATTTCAGTACATGATGGGAAACCATAACCTATGAATGGCTCCAACGTTGAAATTATTTCAAAATGTTTATGTATGCACTGAAATTTGACATGGATAGACTATTCTCATGCCTTGATGATATGGAAGGGTTTCCAGACTCAAATATTACTCTCACACCCACTCTATATATCAACCCATCTCGTCCTCATTTTGTTTTCATTTTCCCGGTCGAATTTTAAAGGAAACAACTATTTATAATACAAGACATTGTACTAGGTCTAGATTACATGATGGGCAACAATACTGACCTGTGAATGGGGCAAAGGTTGAAATTTTTTCAAAATGATTTTGTATGCACCGAAATTTGACATGGATAGACTTTTCACATGCCTTGACGATAATGGGAGGGTTTCCAGATTCAAATATTACTCACACACCCACTCTTTATATTCATCATTTGTGTCGTTCAAAACCAACATCATGCCAATTAGGCCCATGATTTTGGTCATGGCAAGAAGAAGGATATATATGAGATTTCATATTTAAATAATGATTGTGTACTAATATTAATCTTTATGGATAAAAATAGTACTTAGATGAGAGAAAAAAATAAAGAAATAAAATAACTTTAATATTTTCATGCGATTAATCAAGTACTTATTTTATCAATGTGATTATTGCACCATGCCCTTGCAGTACTAATAGATGTGGGGACGTGCATCTTATTTGTGTTTTAAAGGAAACAGATAAAAGACATTGTACTAGGGCTAGATTAGTACATGATGGGCAACAGTAACCTGTGAATGGGGCCAATGTTTAAATTCTTTCAAAATGTTTTTGTATGCACTAAAATTTGACATGGATAGACTGTTTGCATGTCTTGACGATATGGAAGGTTTTCCAGACTCAAATATTAATCTCACACCCACTCTATATATAGACCCATCTTGTCCTCATTTCATTTTAATTTTCCCGGTCAAATTTTAAAGGAAACAACTATTTATAAGAAAAGACATTGTACTAGGGCTAGAGTACATGATGGGAAACAATACTGACCTATGAATGGGGCCAACATTGAAATTTTTAAAAATTTTCTGTATGCACCGAAATTTGAGATGGATAGACTGTTCACATGCCTTGAAGATAATGGGATGGTTTCCAGACTCAATTATCACTCACACTACAACCACTCTTTATATTCATCATCTATGTTGTTCAAAACCAACAACATGCCAATAAGGCCCATGATTTTGGTCATGGCGAGAAGAAGGCGATAGATGAGATTTTGTATTTAAATAATGACTTTGTACTAATATTAATCTTTATGGAGAAAAAGAGTACTTAGATGAGAGAAAAAAACAAAGACATAAAATATCTTGAATTTTGTCATGCGATTAATCAAGTACTTCTTTTATCAGCGTGGTTATTGCGCCATGCCCTTGTAGTAGTAGTACATGTGGGGATGTGCATCTCAGTCATGTTTTAAAGGAAACAGATAAAACACACTGTACTGGGGCTATATCAGTACATGATGGGAAACAATAATCTGTGAATGAGGACAACGTTGAAATTATTTCAAAATGTTTCTATATGCACTAAAATTTGACATGGATAGAATGTTCGCATGCCTTGACAATATGGAAGGGTTTCTAGACTCAAATATTACTCTCACAACCACTTTATACGACCCATATTGTCCTCATTTCATTTTAATTTTCCAGGTCGAATTTTAAAGGAAACAACTATTTAGAATAAAATACATTGTATTAGGGATAGAGTACATCATGGGAAATAGTATTGACCTGTGAATGGGGCCAACATTGAAATTTTTTCAAAATGTTTCTGTATGCACCAAAATTTTATATCGATAGAATTTTCACATGCCTGATGATATGGGAGGGTTTCCAGACTCAAATATCACTTACACACCCACTCTTTATATTCATTTCCCGTGTCGTTCAAAACCAACATCATGCCAATTAGGCCCATGATTTTGTTTGTGGCGAGAAGAAGGCGATAGATGAGATTTTGTATTTAAATAATTATTTTGTACTAATATTAATATTTATGGAGAAAAAGAGTACTTAGATGAGATAAAAAAACAAAGGCATAAAATAACTTCAAGCTTGTCATGCGATTAATCAAGTACTTGTTTTATCAACGCGGTTATTGCGCCATGCGCCATGCCCTTGCAGTACTACTAGTAGATGTGGGGATGTGCATATCAGTCGTGTTTCAAAGGAAAATGATAAAAGACATTGTATTGGGGCTAGATCAGTACATGATGGGAAACAATAACTTGTGAATGGGGCCAACGTTGAAATTATTTCAAAATGTTTTTGTATGCACTGAAATTTGACATGGATAGACTATTTGCATGCCTTGATGATATGGAAGGGTTTCTAGACTTCTTTTCATAGGGGCGGACACAGTTTTCAATGCTTCAACAACACACCAACAAAACCCTAACTACCATCCCTTTCAGCAACACCTCTGAAGTAAGTGAAGTCTCACCCAAGGTAGAGGCAGGGGGGTTACAGGACTCAGGTGTCTGTAACCAAGTTGGGACACATATCTATGATTAAAACACTTCACAGGGTACTTAGGAACAACATTCATTAATATATTAGCTTCATTCACATCGTAGAATAGATCCTAAGAATAGATTGAAGCAGTAAGAATGACAAAATACACAGTGCTCTTAGCATCATAAGTCAGATCTAGCACATTCAACATAAATAAGGAACTAGTCATTCATATATCTACCTATCATACATAACAATCAATATACTAAGCAAATCCATAGCATAAACATTGTAGCACAAAGAAACTCATCAACACAAGATTTACGTGGTTCACCCTAGTGTGGGGATATGTCCACCAACTGCTTCTTCTTATTTATTAGGTTTCAATATATTACATTCATCTACACCTGTGCACTAAGATGCAGAGCCAATATTTTCACCGGACAGGTGATCTATCCACTAAGCGCTAGGTCCACCTTCCCCAAAATCAGGTCAGGGCACAGAGCCAACTTGCACAGAGCATTACAGACATTGTCTGTTGCACAAAGAAACTCATAACCACTAACACTTAGCTACATACACATCACTCATCTCTTTCACTTATCCCACACATTACATCAATTTCACTAAGCACACTACTTATACATTGCATTCCTTATTATTTATATTTTTACATCCCTTACAAAAAGTCCTAATCATGGGTAAACCCATGGGCCGACATCCCCTAAACCCTAATGAACCCCTTGTTGGGTCCACAAAATAAGTGATATCTTGCGATCTTCGCTCTACCTGGGCGCTCCATCTTCGACCAGCCTATCGAAGTCCAAAAGTCATCATACCCGACCAATGTTTCCTCCAAACTTGGTCGAGGGCCAACAAGCCCCCAACACTCACCTGTGACTCATCCCGAGTCACTTAGATCTGGGTAATGTTGCTTCAAAGGCCTATATCTTATCTCGAGCTACCTCAAACTGCTACTTTTCCTAAGCCTCCTAATCAAAAAAATCTTGGATCATTTTCTCTGTCACTAGCCCTTCCAGGCTTTGTTCCACTGTCGCAACCACTTGGTCTAGTTGTGAACCTTGTCCTTCGATTTCTTCAAACACCACACAAGATTCTTCTTGAATTGGTTGTAGCCTATGTGTGACCTCCATGATTGTGCCCTATATGGAAATAATCTATTGTCGGGTCGCGCATTGTTCTTGTGATCTCTTCATTCTCTCGACCATAGTGAATGACTTCATCTGCGCTTGAAATGTCAGTGCCTACTGTAGCGCCTCATGTAGCTGAGCTTCCAACCTCCTAAGCTCTAGGTCTTCTGTGAGGTGTTCATAGGTCTACGTGCTTCTGTCACTCAGTTGATTACATTCTGAGGTGAGGGCTTTGATCCTTCTAACTACGCTCTTAGTGGATTCCTCCCTCTGGTCACACACTTCATGTGGATTACTTGGTACTTCTTGGATCTCTAGCTCCATTACCCTTGCTTGAAGTTGTTATATAGCCTCATCAAGCTTCATCACTTGAACCTCAACTACTTCATGTTCCTCCTGTGCCAAGCCCGACATAGAGAAAAGTGCTTTGCTCACCACTTTTTTGACTACAGTATACTCTGCAAGAAACTGGTTCTTTTACCTATGTATACTCTCTTTGTTTCCTTGATCAATGCCCAAAACTCATCTTTATCGTTTTCATACATAGTTATGCAGTACCACACAACTCGTAGTTTCTCCAAGATCTTTTCTTTTTCTTTCTTCGGGGCTTCTGTAGCCTATTCATTTTCTTCTTGAACTCTTTGAAGCCGAGTCTCTGTTGCATCTTCCAGTATTTAAAGTTGGGTTGGTTCATCCCCCAAATCTACAGTTTTTGATGATGAAGGTGCAATAGGAATTGGGCGGCTCAATTGAATGGCGTGATGAATTTATTTCAATTCCTTCTTAAATATTACATACAACTCTTCTTTATTTGCGCCATATATTTATAAGAGGTCCTCAGACACATCCTCCATTTCCTCGTGGACTAGACCGATGTCATCCTCTGTAAGTGTCACCTCCATATGGGGCTTACTGGCATGGGTATTATTTCTTACCGAGGGTTTTTGTGGAGAACCCTTCCTCTTCTTCGATGCTTCTTTCTCGGTAGGGGGATCCTTCGACGGTGTAGATTCACCTTCTCCTTATTTTTCTCCTTCTTCTCCTCCCTATTCTTTATTTACTTTGTCTCCTCCTCCTCCTTCGAGAGATCCAGGTCCACATTCTTCTGATCCATTGTCTTCCTCATCAGTCTGTACATCCTGGACTTTCTCCTTTTTCTTCTTCTTCTTCGCACTTATTTTCCCAACAAGCTCGACCTGAGTGACCAAGGGGCTTCCTATAATATCAGGGTCAGATAGTTCTGCATCATCAACTGGTACAAGGAACTATGTCCACCACTCCTTCGTGATATCCTTCATGTCTTTGTCAGTCAGCTTATAGTAGGATTGTAACTCCTCCTTGCTCTCATCCTTATGCGCAGTGATATATATAAAATGTCAATCTGTGTGAAACTTAGCGATTGGCATGTACTGGTGCAAGGTGTGCGGTGTCATGCGAGGGAATGATTCAATGACAACCTTCAGTTGTTTATAGTAGGCATGGAACACCACGTTCGACTGCCACTTCTTGGAAATGTCATTTTTGTACCATAAGGTCAAGAACCTCATAGCCAATGGATCTGATGGTTCAATCTTTGGGAAGGTATCTCCTTCCAACATTTTCCAAGTGAGAAATGCAATCAACACCAACAAATAGCTAAAATGGAACTCATATCCTTGATCATTCACTTCACAACAGTATTGCTTGAGCTTGTTGATGAGGTATCTCGCCCAATTCATTTGTATCACCTCCACGCACTTCCCTGCAAGGCCCACCATGAACCCAATGACCTGCGTGGGGCAGTTCTTTCTGACAATATTTCCAGCTATGAGTTGGTAAGCTAGGCACACTGCACCATCCTGGATGGAGGCTAACTTTTAGCCTCTCTTTCCCTTCTCAACTTCATTGCATGCCTCCTTAATGCGTTGTGCCAGGGATTGATATGAAGCCTTCCATATGTAGAACTGTTGAGGGTTGGGTCCCTGCATGATCCACCCTGTGATTAGGTAGATCAACGTTAGATCCATAGTAATACACCTGTGGAGCCACAAGTATCCTCCATGATACCACGACAAGAGGAGTTTAACACATGCGTTAACCTCCTAATGTCATCCAAAGTGATGGATATTCATGACGTTCAGTATCATGGACTGTGCGAGCTCCTTTATCCAAGGTTGGGAGACTATGCAAGGCTTCTTCCCAATCATCTTCATCAGGTATCTGTGAGGCATGAGCATCATGTAGTTATTTATTTCACCGAGATTGAAATCATTGTTCTTCAGACACGGGTTATGTCCCAACTGGCTTCCAACCATGCGTATCCCCTTCAGGATGTACACAGTGATCAATGTTTACTTAAAGTCCCATGGTATGCTATCACGGTTTACCACACCATCCAAAGGTGAGATATAATTAGGTAAGACCAACAGGATCTGCTTCGCGTTAGCCAGATCGTCGTGGTGCTTACTTCACTTCTCAGTAGCGGGTTTGACATGGCTCGAACGATGTACAGTTGAGGGGGAAGCCTATAGTCCCCTGGTCAATGACGCATGTATTCCTTCACACATAGCTTTATCAGTCATAAAATTCTTTAGAACCTCTTTGACAGACTTCTCTAGCTCAGTGCGCTCGATCAACATTCTCACTGTTAACAAATAAGTCAGGGTAGGTGAACAGATAGCATGGTAGAAAAATAGACAACGACATTTTATAACATGGCTTCGACACACAATCATTTCTCTTCTTGTCTCAGATAATCACGGGTACCAAAAAGTGGTCCTGGCACAACATCGGACGGGTTAAATAAGCGAGCATCGTAACAGATTCTCCCAATGGTAGGACTGCTTCCATCAATGCTAATTTTTCTGTTATGGTGCAGTCTCAACATCCCAAATGCATTATATTCACCCATAAATGTGTTTCCTAGACATTTCAAAGCGTCATTCTAATGATCGAGGTGCCTCCAACAGTCATATAGCTTTGTCAGGGTGAAGTCCCATTCTCCGTGGTTTTGTTGTTCCGGTGAGGTTCAAATTTTGCAAACCTTCCTCCTACGAAGTCTTATCTGTAACTTATTGTAGATTTTCTAACTTGGGTTTCTTCTAACTAAGCTTCCTTGCCCTATTTCCCATGATATGAGTTTCTCTAGCTATTTTTGGATTTCTCTTTCCATTCTTATTCTTATTTTCTCCTATTGTAGTGACTTTGTGCTATTGATGTACTCTCAAAGGGTTCGAAGTTAATATCCCTACCCTTATTGATTCCTGGGTGGATATACTTTCTTCTTGCATGGATAGTTATTTCAAACCTTCTTTCACTCTGATAGCTAATTATCTTGCCTTATGCTGCTTCGACTTATCCTCTCGTTCTTCTATCATTCGATCTACTTTTCTAGCTATGAAGTCCCTTAGTTCTTTCTTTTTATTTTTTGTAGCTTCTTCCTCTACTTTCCTTATGATATGATCCTTCTCGATCTAAGTCTTTCCTAACAAAACTGGGAAAGGGGCGTTGTTCTCAACAAACCTAATAAATTCAAATTCCTCTTATGTCGATGTTCCATGGATGATAATAGGTACATTAGTAACTCTTCCACACAGGGTTATCATCTTTCTTTTAAATAAACCTATTCTTCCCAATGAAGGTAACATAGTAGGCTTTCCCAAAATTTCCCAAGTGATTTCTGACATAACATTCACTTGTGTTTCCTCATCCAAGGTACATTCTATGTCAAAGTCTCATATTCTTGTATCTATACATTGTTTTACTTTCATGATTTCTGGTAAACTGACATATTTGTTATCATTCATTTCTTTTTTTAATTGTACTAATGTAGTATGGAATTCCTCAGATTATTTTTCTTTATGATATTCTAACATGCTCTCATTCTCTTGACTCGTGTTCATTTGTTCAACTTTAGCAATCATCCTTGGGAAATCCTCAACTTCATGACCAACAATTTTACAATAAAGACAAATAGGACTTGCACCAAGGAATTCCTTAGCAAGATGTCCTGGTCTTCTGCAGTTATAACATAGTGTCAATCCTCTCTTCCTCTTGTATGTTCCCCAACTTCTCCTGTACTGCGCACTAGGATCACGTGTTGGACCTGCAATCTGTAATAATTATTTCTAGGTTCCTTCATACACTTATTAGTCCAAAAACTCTTTCTATGCATAGGAATAACATATATTTTTCTAGTTCTATCAAATTTATTCAGATCAACTCTTTCTTCTAACTGTACCATAGCTTTCAGATTAGGAAAGAATCTATCAAACATACCTAGATTCATTCTTTCGAAACAAAAATTTTCACGTGTCTTTCTTTTATCCAAAACACAAATATTTACCTCTTTAATATCTTACCTCTTACCTTTAGATTAGATCTCTTTCTTATCATAGAGCTTCATAGTTCAAGTAGATTATTGTGCACTACAACAACATATCTACTCACAGAGCTTCTCTTTTCTTTATTTCAATTCCCAACAATCATAGTTTCAGGTCCTAACAATGGAACCATTTGTTGGAACAGGGGTAGACTCAAGGTTCAACACTTCAACAATGCACCAACAAAACCCTAACTATTGGCCCTTTCAGAAACACCTGCGAAAAAGGTGAAGTCTCTCTCGAGGTAGAAGCGAGGGGGGGTTAGAAGCGGGGGGGGTTACAAGAATCAGGTGTTTGTAACCAAGTTGGGACACAGATCTATGATTACAACACTTCGTAGGGTACTTAGGAACAACATTCATTAATATATTAGTTTCATTCACATCACAAAATAGATCCTAAGAATATATCGACGCAGTAAGAATGAAAAAATACACAGTGCTCTTAGCATCATAAGTCAGATCTATCACATTCAACATAAATAAGGCACTAAACATTCATAGATCTACGTATCATACATAACAATCAATATACTAAGAAAATCCACAGCATAAACATTCTAGCACAAAGCAGCATAAACATTCTAGCATAAAGAAACCCATCAACACAGATTTACATGGTTCACGCCAGTGTGGGGCTATATCCACCAACTGCTTCTTCTTCTATTATTCTGCTTCAATCTCTTACATTCATCTTCTCATGTGCACTAAGCCACAGAGACAAGCTTCACACCGAACATGTGATCTGGGCACTAAGCGCCAGGTCCACCTTCCCCAAAATCAGGTCAGGGCACAGAGCCAACTCGCATAGATAATTACATACATTGCCTGTTGCATGAATCAACTCATAACCACTCTCACTTAGCTACATACACATTACTCGTCTTTTTCACTTAACCCCCATTACATCACTTTCACTAAGTGCACTACGTCTACATTACATTCCTTCTTATTTATATTTTTACATCCCTTACAAAAAGGCCTAATCATGGGTAAACCCATGGGCCTACGTCCCCTAAACCCTAATGAACCCCTTGATGGGTCCCCAAAAAAAGTGAGATCCTACGATCTTAACTCCGCCTGAGCACTCCATCTTCGAATAGCCTGTTGAAGTCCAAAAGTGGTCAAACCTGACCAATGTTTCCTCCACACTTGGTTGAGGGCCAACATAGACTCAAATATTACTGTCACACCCAATACATATATCAACCCATCTCGTCCTCGTTTCATTTTGATTTCCCCGATTGAATTTTAAAGGAAACAACTATTAATAAAAGACATTGTACTAGGGATAGAGTACATGATAGGCAACAATACTGACCTGTAAATGGGGCCAACGTTGATTTTTTTTCAAAGAGTCTAATGAATTAGTTGATTCACATCTTTATATAGACCATGTCATAGCATGTCAATATTAGAAAATGTTAACTCATCTCATAACAATGCTTTATTAGGCCATATATGAAGCCTTGCAACTACAAGCTTTGCTTGGTTCTACCTTACAACTATGCCTTGTTAACGATTGAATGAACATTGATAATGTGATTGTGATTAAAATTAACTTAGTTGGCCTGAGACATTTTATTTTGATTTTTAGTGTGCTTAATAATCTATGTGGGTTAGATTGAGTGGAGTTCTTAGTGTATGGAATCCAGATGCAGTGTTAGTATTACCAAGTATACAATCAAGTGTGTGCATCCATTCAACACACAAGATCCAATAGAAAGATCCTTCAACCATTCATTTGCATGCCACTTGGTAGGCATGTTGAAATCTAATCTTTGGCAATTTGTTGTCATTAGATCATGTGATTGACATTAATATATCAACCCTCAAAATGAAAGTGTCACCTAGCATGCACATGTTTTTTGATTTCATATTTCTTCTAGTTGAATGAGGTCACACCTTTCAATATGTACCCACTTCCATTTTATAGTATGTAATTGTTTCAAAGAATGTTTTCTCACTCAACATGTGCTTAGGGTAGGTTTATGACTATAATGAACAATATTTAATGTGGCTATTTTTAGATTTCTGTGGTGAGTATTTTCGAATTTGTTTGCCAGATAATCCACATTTGGTGTCATTTTTGTCGATGTTTCGAATCCGAATCGAGATTCATCATCAGGACTAATCGTCAATTGATAGATTTTCTGATCTCGGTCAATTAATAGTTATTGTGCAGGAGTTTTTGAGATTTAAACCTAGGTCGGCTGTCTAAAAAACCTACAAAAATTAATTTATTTAAATAAATTAATTTTTGTAGGTTTTTTAGATAGCCGACCTAGGTTTAAATTTCAAAAACTCCTGCACAATAACTATTAATTGACCAAGATCAGCAAAGCTATCAATTGATGATTAGTCTTGATGATGAATCCCGATTCGGATTCAAAACGCCGACAAAAATATTTAATGTGTCTGAGATATCATTTTGTGTAAATATGAGGTCAATTGTGTTAGATAAATAAAATGAGAGTGGATTAGTAATTTTATGTTTCAGATCTACTTCACTACTTCTATTGTGATTATAGAATCATTTCATGTTATTGTTCTTTTATTCTTCATTACCATGCAATTTTGTTATGCTTATTATTTGAGTGCATATTAGAAATACAAAAATACAATAGTTTAATCATTCTACAAAGACTCGTTTTCACAAACAGTACAATTATATTAGATGAAATTTATTGAAGTTAATAATTCAAAGGGTTTTTAAATGTAATCAAATGTAATTATATAATAGATAATAACTCTACTAAATTTGACCTTGGCTCCAATATAATACTCAACAACTTTATCCATGTACTTGACATCAACTCGACTTGGTAATTCAATAATCAAACAAAGTGATTAAATCCACTTTAACCAAGAGAATAAACAATAGATCCACTTGAGTTAATGAAGTCAATTTATTGATGGTTCATCCATTGGGGTTTCAATCTAGGAATCAAACCTACTAGAAATTCACATTGACAAGAGGAATGGAATTATGATTATGTTCAAAATTATCCAGTTTGTGTTGGAATTGTTACCCCTCATTTTACATGAGGCCTACGGTAGTAATTTTTCACTATTGTGATTTTAATCACAAAGGTAGGTTTACAAGTTGATCTTTGGATGGCCTAGGATTTGTGATTTCATCTTATGAGACTATTAGTGATGTAGTCAATGATGGCTAGATGATGTTGATGCTCTAGTTGTCTTGGTGATTGCTTTCCTTTCATACTAGTAGACTTGGTTGTGTATTCCCTATGATAATTGGATGGTTGATGATACATCATGAATGTTGATGTATGACTCCCTTGATGGAACACCCCAACAATTTCTGGCTAAGCTAATATTGTATTGGAATCTTTGTTTGCTTGGAATTATCCCCTTGATATCACTTTATTTCACATTCATTTAGGTTGATATGATATAGCATGGTGTGAGATTCATGAGGTGAATTCCCTTTCTCATGTTGAGGATTCATATACATATTTATATGGTTTTTTATTACATATATTAGACTCTCATGTTGAGTGTTTCCCTCTTCTACATATTTTTATGCCCTATTACTTGGTGGAGGAGCCTTCCATGGAGCTATGCCCTAGCGTAATTGTGGGATTATTTCACACTTGTTTAGGTTTTATTTGGATATTAATCATCATCTCATGTGGATATTTCACCCTCCTTGCATATATATTGTTAAGGGATGGTCTTATTTATTGATTGATGAGGGGCCACCCCTTTCTTTATGGATTTAGTTGATCATTGAAGGCATTTCACATGTGTTATTCATATATTTGATGTCTTATTTCATGGATCCACTTGTCTTAATATATATAATATAAATATAATAAAACAAT
>SNQJ01S0035670.1:146393-178210 GCA_010110895.2 Picea sitchensis
ATATAATAAAACAAAAAAATAAACAAAATAGAAAAATAACACTAATCCTAAATTTCATATTACACTTGCAAAAACCCAACAAAATAACACTAAAACAAAATCTCATATTGCACTTGTGCATGCCCATTCATGAGACAATATAGTAGAGCATCGATCAAAATCCAGAGCAATGAATAAAATACTCTATGAGTAGGGAATACAATGATCAAATAAACGTCAGATAAGGAATATGGAGTAGGGAATAGAATGATTGAATACACGCTAGAGAAGGAAGCCAGAGACAGACAGATAGCGAACGCAAGACACGCCAGGAGAAGGAAGATGGAGATAGAGAGCTAGGGCATGCAGAATTGACCAAGAGAGAGAGCTCGAGGGAAGAGTTAGGAAGGAGGCATATCTTGCGGAGGGAACCAAGAGAGAGAACTTGATGGCAAAAATGGTGAGTTGTTGAATTTCCCAACACCTCCCTTAATTTCATGGTAATAATGCATGACTAAAAACTCATCACACTTATGTTTCACCCTAAATGTGCACCACATGGAAGGATCATATGCCTTTAAGAGAATTTAATCCTATATGAAATGCTTAGATTAATTATGGTTTGTGGGAGGAGTTATGTATGGTGGATAATATTAGGTCCAAAATCCACTCATGCAAATCGAACTTAAGAAACTATAAATGAAGTAAAATTCAAACTTAGGTTTGGCATAGTAATCACGTAGAAAAAACCATAAAGGGAAAAGATTGCATGATCATGTAGACCCAAAATGCTTTATAGAACCCAACTAAATTCTCCCTAAAATTTGAGATTCAAATACTTACATAAATTTTGATAAGAAGGGGCACCTTGCCAAGCTTGGAAACCTTTTCACTATTAGTTCCATGTGTTGGAATATGGGGCCACCACTTGTCCTTTTGAAGATTCCATCTTGTGATCATCAATACCACATAGTTGAATATGATTATTCCACACATCCATTAATCCACCCTGCTATTGTTAGTGTGGCAGTATGACACTTTCTAGGATTGCCATATGCACCTATACTCTCTATTTACTATTCACGTCAATGTTTTATCTTCACCCACCATGTATATGTACCATCCTTGTCTCATCATACATTGTATCATGTATAGGAAAGGATTTATGCAATTCAAAACATGAATAATGAAATCCCCATGGAGAGGTGGATTGAAAATACATTATAAGATTCAATTAAATTCTTGTAGATTTTGAGGCATTAATACTTAGAGTAATTTTGATAAAATAAGGGTCCCTTTACCTATGTCAATTCCACGTGCCATATCTTGGAAATGCCACTTGTATTCTCCATTCACCCTTGTCGATGTCATCCATGCCATCTCACAGGATTTCACTGGTTCACCTATCCTAGCACTTTACATTGTTGACATCATCATGTTGGCATGGAAACATCAATATTCCACATGACATTTGACCCTTGATCCTCATGGTGTTGAAGTGGAGGACATCAGTTTCCAATATGGTCTCTACTCACATTGTAAGGTGTTCAAAGGATATCCTATAGAGCCTAAACATAATTCCTTGAATTTACTTGCACTCTATGGACCTATAATATTATATAACCTAATCTAATATAGAAATAATTTTATGATGTGAGTTATGCAACATAAGGAAAATAAGTGTTGAAAACTACCTACCATAATTCTTTTCATTCTAATCCTTAAAGGGATTCCATGTGCATAGGTTAGAAGAGAAGGTTTTTGGTTGGGGCATTGGAGAATGGTTACATGGATATGTGTAATACTTGAGAATGCCAGGTGACCGTGTAGCCACATTAATGTAGCATGTAGTTCTAGGAGTCTTCCTTGAGATTGAGCTTAAAGTGGATGTTCAACAATTTATATTGGGTCTTAAATTAGTGAAGAGATGTTTTGGATGAGAGTCATAATTTTCAAGGCATGAGATGGGATGGGTAATGGATAGTCTACTAGTAGGGAGCATAGATGGGTTGAAAAAGGTAGATTTCTTGTATACTAAGGTCACCTTGTTTACACTTCTTATGTCTTGGCAAGGTTAAGAATTTCTAGAGAGCATAAAAGTTTGAAATCCTTATGTGACATTACTCTTATGAAACAAGGATTTGTATCAATTTTTCTTTATTACATTGTTCTTTTTAATGTTATATAGGTGTACTAATTAGTGAACTATGACATTTGCATGGTATTTTTAAAATTTGGGTCATTTTGCTTCCATTTATTTGGAAAATTAGCTCATATTTTTTGTCATTAGTAGTGCACACATAGTAATCTATCAAGAAATTGTTTCTTTGCTTAAAACCTCTTGCTCCTTCTCATAGCTAGTTTTCATCGAAATTTAAATTCTTTCATTTCATTTTCCTCTTGCATGGTTTAAAGAGTCGAGTTAAAACACCATCAGTTTCATGACCACTCCTTTGAGTAACAACAACCTAAAATCAAGCGCTAATTAAAATTTATCTAGCAAATTTTATAGGGCTCTTCAAACCCATCTTAGCTTAGGTGTAGAGCTTTGGAATAGGATTGTGAGAATACCTTTCCAAATCTACTAAACAAACATAAATCGTTGATTTAGGGAGTGAAATAAAATTGTTATATCACTGACTTTGGGAAGCCCTTCTAACACAAGGGTCAAGAATGAGGTCACATTGGGGCTGACAGAGTAATCAACCCTGTTGTGTTGGTCTTGGTGTCGACTGTCGACTATCCCCCCTCTTCTTTGGTATAGTAGGTGGTTGTTGGATTACTGAGAGGGGAGGTGCATTAGTAAGAGATAAATTTAATCATTTTAAACCATACTATGTAAGTGTTATATTTCTTTATGATCAATGTAGAATTATCATTCAATAGTTGCAGAGTAAATAAACAATGAAAAAATGAGAAATCATACACATAAATAGTACACCAATGTTTTTCCATGGAAACCCAAAGTGGTAGAAAACCACCGAATGATTTTTATTATGTGTCTTTAAGAGTTAAATTCATTGGAAGAACCAACTTCCTTTGTTTTCTAGCTACAACTGGAAGGAGGCTCCAACCCCCTAGTTAATCAGGCTACAACCTAAGGGAAGATCCAACTCCCCAATTCTCTGGCTACAACCAAAAGGAGGCTACAACCCCCTATGTTATCCATCTAAAACCGGAAGGTGGCTACAACCACCTATCCTTGCCCCGTCCAACCACGCTAACGTAGAAGTAGAATGATGGAATCACTGTCACACTATCACTATGATATATACCACTGTAAAATTGTACCAACATGTACCACTGACCTTCATCCAACCTGTATTATTTCCCTACAATCAACCTGTACCTAAAATGAGCATGTATCAAACAAATACAACACGTACGTGACCTATAGCTATACACCAGACGTATGTATGTGCACTATCTATACAACAACCTGCGTATGTACACAACCTATCTGTTATGCAGCCTGTGTATGCCTTCTGAAAAATAGGGTTTTCTTTATTCTAAAAACTTTTGACCCTTTGCAACCTCTTTAACATAGATGTGAAACCTGTCACTGTATACAAACTGTAACTGTACCCTGTGCATGCATCCTCATACATAACCTTTACCCAAATACTCTACATCTCTCTCTAGTCATGTGCCAAATGAGTGTGTGTTATCGTGAATCGATATAATAACCCTCACATGAACTATACATAAAACCCTTTACTATATTCATCCTTTCAATACTTATGATACTTCATGTTTCACAAAAATCATTAACCATATGCCAAGAAATACTAGATTCACCTCAACTCTAACAATGATAAATATTGCTTATACCGGCACTATATTTAGATCTGATTTATACAGAATATCCCATGCAACCACTAATCTCTCTAGGGAGAATCCTAAATTATCCATAACCATTTATCATGCATACATCCAACTACTCATAGAAATAAGACATGCCTTTTGAACCATTGGATAGATCTGATGTATTTGATCATTGCAGACCTTCCTGGGAGCTTGTTCTCAGAATCTAGAACCTTGGCTTCTTTATCTTGTCAATTTTTTGTGGCTTTCCCGTCACATACGCTTCCTATTATACTAACAGCCCACGTGCATACATGCTTTGTTATACTGGTAGCCCGCATATGTACAACCTCTATTGTATTGTTAGCCTGCGTACACCTTAGAACTTAGGGTTTTTTGTATTCTCTATAATTCTGAAACTTTCGTTTGCAACCCTCTGTGCTACCTCATACTTTCACAACTTCAGATATATCAATGAGTACCAACAATAAGCCTTACACAATAATATATATTCAATGTTCTCAATGATCATGAAATGAGATATCCTTGCCTCTTATTTATACTTCCATGTAGCTTCCTCAAGGGGTTACCTTCTAACTAACTTAACCCACTTTCCTTATTTTAAGGATAACCCACTTCTAACCACTTGTCCACTTAACTTAACCACTTTCCACAAATAGTAAGTTCTCCACTAACTTTATTATTTAAATAATTTATTTTGCAGCTACTTTGACTTATCCCTAAATAGTAAACTCACCATTTCTTGTTGCAACGACTTTATTATTTAAATAATTTCTTCTTTGTAACCACTTTGACTACTTTGACCTTTTAGGGGCTTCTAGATAAATCATGAGGGTTCTCCAAATTCACATGGCCATAACTCTCTAACCGTGAGGAGTTAGGTGGCATTCCACATACCACTGGAAATGGCATGACATGCACTATCCATATAGAACCTACACATATATTAAACCTCATACCATTATACATCAAACAAACTTGGGTCCATTATACATACCTTTGTGCTACCAAAATTTGGTACCGAACTTTCTTCAAGGGTTGACATCAATGACAACCAACCCAATTAATCAACAATCTCCCCTTTTGGCATTGATGGAAACAATTTGATGCAATACTAAAGTCCTATCACTCATTCTCCCTGATGCAATATTGAATTCATATCACTCATTCTCCCCTTGTGACCATCGCTCCCCCTGGAACCATGCCTCTAGGCTATTTCTCCATGAATTTAACTCTCTATCCTACATTTGATAAATCGCTCCCCCTTTGCCATCAATAGAAAAGGTATATTTCCATCCGGTGTTGCTCCACCTAACTGAACTATCATTTTTATGGTCCTTCCTCGTGTAAATATAATACATATAAGATAATAATTAATTTTGGAGTAGATAATTACTCCAAGTCTCTGGTGAAGATACTGAAAGGCTTCCCTTGGAAGCGGTTTTGTAAATATGTATGCCACTTGTTCTTTTGTTCCCACATATTCAACTATGATGTTCTTCTCTGCAACGTTTTCCCATAGAAAGTGATACTTGATTGGAATGTGCTTTGTCTTGGAGTGCATCATCATGTTCTTTCAGATATTGATGGTGCTTGTATTATCACAACAAATTGGAATGGGATCATCATACTTAACCTTTATATCTTTCAGAGTTTGTTTCATCCATAGAACCTGTGTACAACATCCTGGCGCTGCAATATACTCTACTTCAGTTGTAGATAAAGATATTGATGATTGTTTCTTTCTTAGCCAAGATACTAAACACTCACCCAAGTAGAACGTTTCTCCACTGGTGCTTCGTCGGTCATCAATGCAACCTACCCAATCTGCATCTGTGTAGGCAATAAGTGATAAATCCTTTCCTTTTGTATACCATAATCCAAAATCTTGTGTTCCTTTGAGATATCTGAAAATCCTCTTCACTACTAAGACATGTGATTCCTTTGGTGCTGCTTGAAATCGTGCCACCTATCCAAATAACTGCATTAAATCGGGTCTGAATGATGTCACATATAGAAAGCTACCAATCAGTGACCTGTATTTCCTCCGGTCTGTAGACTTTGAATCATCATCTTTGCTCAACTTGTAATTGGTTTGCATAGGAGTGGTAATTGGTTTGAAATCTTCCATTCTAAACCTCTTTATCATTTCTCTGATATACTTCGTTTGAGAAATATAAATTTCTTGGTTGCTTTGATGTATCTAAAGAACTAGAAAGAAGGATATTTCTCCAAGTAATGACATTTCAAATTCATTCTGCATATCCTTTGCAAATTTCAGACTTAACCTCTCATTATTACTTCAAAAAATAATATCATCAACATAAACTTCAATTAATAAAATACTATATTGAGTTACCTTGATGTAGAGGTTGTTGTCCGAACTTCCTTTTCTGAACCCTGACTGCTATAAATATTTATCCAATCTAGAGTACCATGCTCTGGGAGCCTATTTTAGACCATACAAGGCCTTATTCAATTTACACACATAATCTGCATTCTCTGAAAAATGAAATCCTTTTGGTTGTTCAATGTAGACTTCTTCTTCAAGTTCCCCGTTCAGAAAAGATGATTTCACATCCATCCGATACACTTTGATATTCTTGGAGAATGCATAAGCTAAGAGAAATTGGATCACTTCCATTCTAGCAACTAGGTAAAATGTCTCTTCAAATTCGATTCCTTCAACATGTGTGTATCCTTTACATACCAATCTAGATTTGTTCCTTGTAACATGTCTATATTCATTCAATTTATTTCTAAAAACCCACTTTGTGCCAATCACATTCCTATTCCTTGATCTTAGAACCAATTCCCAAGTGTCATTCTTCTCTATTTGATCTAATTCTTCATTCATGGCCTTATTCCAAAATTCATCCTCGTTGGCCTCTTCAAAACTGTTTGGTTCAATCGTAGATAAGAGTGCTAGGTGAATTTGTTTTGGTGAACATTTTCTTCTTCTAGTATCAACTCATGCATCCTTGTTTCTGATAATCTGATCTGAATGATGATTTTTCTGTACTCATTCACTATGTGTCTTTCAAGGAACTTGTTGAACTTGCTCTTCTACTTCTGTCTGATCTTCTTCATCTTCTCCTTCTACTTATTCTTCATCTGTTTCTTCTTTTTCGTAAAGTTGTTCCACTGATTCACTTTCTTCCTTTAATTCTTGTCCGCCTATTTCATCAATTGTTACATTTATTTTTTCCACAACTTTGTTCAACCTTAGATTGTAACACTTGTATGCTTTCCTTGTACTTGAGTAACCAACAAGTACTCCTTTGTCCACATGAGAGTCAAAATTTCCCATTCCGCCATCTTCTCTTTTGATGTAGCATTTGCTTCCAATTAATCTAAAGTTCTTCACAATTGTTGGCCTTCCTTTCCATAGCCCATAGGGAGTTTCTTCATTGTTTTTTCTGAAAATTACTCTTTTTTGAATTTGAATTGTTGTATGCATTTCATGTGTCCAAAAAATATCTTTCAATTTGGAATCCATTAACATTGTTCAAGCCATTTCCTGTATTGCCCTATTTTTTCTTTCAACAACTCCATTATGTTGAGGTGTCCTAGCAACAGAGAATTTCATTTTTATTCCATGCTTGTTGCAGAAGTCCATAAATCACTTTGAAGTGAACTCTCCTCCATTATCATATCTCAAACATTTGATTTTTGAATCCATTTTCTTGTAGACCTTGAATTTTTCAAAATCTTATGACTTATTCCTGAGAAATCAAACTCCAATCATTCTTGTATAATCATCAAATAATAACATAAAGTATTTCTCACCTTTTAAACCCTTTGTTGTAGTTGGTCCAACTATATCAGTATGCAAAATTTCCATTGGTCTTGTTGTTGAATATTCTTTTTATTTGAGCCTGGTCTTTGTTTGCTTTCCTTGTTGACAATGCTTGCATAAAGTGTTGGTTGGTTTCGTGATTTGGGGCATTTCTCTAACTGCTTCCTTTTTACTGACTTTGACAAGGTTATCAAAGTTTATGTGACCCATTCTTATATTCCATATCCAACCTTCATCTTCCTTTCCTAAACAACACTTTTCATTTACAATTTCACTTAATACATATATGTTGCTTGAAGTTCTTGCAGTTGTTGCAATCAATTTTCCTGAACCTTCTTTTCTTATATCGCACTTCTATGAATCGAAAGTAATTTTATGAAATTGGTCACACATTTGACTTACACTTAGAGTATTATGTTTCATATATTCTACTAGTAGAACATTTTCTTCCTTAGTATTATTGTCTCTAATTTAGTCTGTTCCTTTTCTAATGATTTTAGCTAAACATCATTTCCAAAAGAGATTGATCCATCTCTTTCCTTTCTTAATGTAAAAAACATGTCTTTATCACCTGTCATGTTTTTTTTAAATCCACTATCAACATACCAACCACATTTCTTATGCTTATCTTTTAGAGCAAGTTTGCATTCTTCATTGCTATACACATTTTTCTTTCTTATCCATGTTCTCTTATGAGGTTCCTATCTGTGACTATTGTTTTTTTTTTGTGGTTCTCTAGGGGAGGGGTTTCATTCTACAATCTTTGGCCATGTCTCCAAAGTTGTTTCACTTGTAGCATTCCACTTCAGTGCTCAATGATTCAAAGATGTTGTAGCTTATTCTTTGTGTTTCACTAGGCCTTCTTGGATAACCATTTTGTGTATTACTTTCAAAGTTTTTTATGTTCTGCTATTATCTCTGCAATTTACAACTTTATGTCCAAAATTATTGCATACATAACATAAACCAAAAAAGATAGTTTGATACCTGGGAGTTGATTATATTCTGAAAGGATTTAATCTTATGAATCCTTCTTATTCCTGAGGCCTATTTGTTTCTATCAGTCGTTGATTCTGAAATCTAAATCTTCTCGGTGGAGGAGTGTGCCTGTAATCTTCCTTGTAGGTATTCCTATCCCCTTTGATTGTTTCTGAATAACAATTTGGATATGTTTCTTGTTCTATTTTTTTGGAGACTGATCCCTTTTCTGTCTGATTGTATCCAAGTCCATGTCATGATGAGGCTTTTGAGTACTGATAATGTCATCCAAAACTTTTGAATTGTTCTGCATATTTTTCTTTTGAAAATCCTTTCTCAATGTGACAATCTTTGTTTCCAAATTTCCAATGATCCTGTCTCTTTCTTCTAACTATTCTTTGAGTGTTTCTTCAATTCTTTTATCTTATTCTATTTGAACCTTCAATTTCATAATCATTTGTTCTAGTTCCTGAATGTCTTTTTTCTTGTAGCTTCTTGTTTTTCTTATTTTCTCTTCTTATAACTTCTATGGCACTCAACAAATATTCTCGGTAGTCAACTTTTGCCTCTTCATATTATTCTTCGGTGTCTTCTTTATCATATTCTTCTATTTCCATGAATAGAACTCTTTCTGTCTCACTTTCACTAACTTCATCTTCATCTGATGAGGAGATGTCTTCTTTGGTGCGTAATATTTTCTTGAAATCTTTCTTTTTTGTTTTTTTTCCTTTATATGCTTGTTTTATATTTGAGTAATATTCATCATTCCTCTTTGTTATTAGATTTATCAATAAATGCGGAAATAAATAGATCTCCCTAGATCCACCTAGATCTAGAACAAAACAAGACAGGACATGATGCTTTCTCTAATCTCTAACCATTGAGTTTACTATCTAACAAGAGATGGGAAGCATACCGTTTAAATATCTCTTCCTCTCACCATTTTCTTCCTAGCTCCACTCCAGTGATCCTTTGATATTAGACTTGCAAAGGAATACAAGCCAACCAAAGTGAAATCAATATAACATACTCAAAGAGAACTTATGCATGTGATCAAGGAATCATACAATAAAATGAGATGAGTTTTATGGGAAATAAACATGTCAATGTATTATATTAAAGTGAATGTGGAGATTACAACCAAAGCCTTGATGTTGTAAGGTCCCCTTCTGATGACCCTTTGCTCCAACACACACTTGCTCCAACCTTGAATGAAGAAGATCCAAAATGACTTGATGAACCAAAATGAAGCCTTCAAGTATGAACTAAAGTAGAATTCCTCATCCAATTATTATCTTATTCAACATTAATCTTGCTTGAATCAACCTTCATTAACCTTAGCCTTTTCCATGAGAAATTTCTCTATATAAGGGAAAGAGAGATGGTTGAAGAGATTAGGATGATCCCACCAAATCAGAGAATCGAGTAGGATCCCAACCATACGGATGCCACCTCATATTCTAGAATATCCCCTTCTAGAAATTTCGTGAATCTCAACTTGTTCTTATCCTTTTGACATCGCCGCACCCCAGCTATAGAGCAGCTTGAAAAGACGCCGCAAACTAGTTTTAGGATAGAGTGTGACAACAAGGCATCGTCACACCCTTCTTATGATGCAACCTATGACGATCCTCCTTAATAAGGTTTTTGAAAAGAGAAAATCATTCACTTTCCTCATGAACATAAGATATTTTTGGCAACATGCACACATGTTGTCAATGGATCACTAAGATGACCAAAATAATGTGTAACAGAATGCCCCCCAAAGTATGAGGCTGGAACTCATGACAGTCGAAATAATTTGTACAATGTGTGTGTAGGAAAAAAAGAGTGCATCGGTCGAGAACCTGCAAACAGTCAAGAATCAACATAATAATATACCATCGTCCGAGATAGGCATTCCCATACTCAGATTACAAAGTGTCAAATGATTCATGGACACTAAATATACACTATGGATCCATGTCACTATGAATCAGCATAGCCACCTAGAATAAATTGTGGATCTATGCTCTCAAAGACTTCAAAATCAGACATAGACATGAGACATACAAAGTGGATCTATGTGTCAATAAAAATCATGAATACTCCATCGCAGCTTGGCCTAGAATGGTATGACCCAGGGTCTTCATTTCTATCTTCCATAAGTACGAATCTAACCATGTTATTACAGGTGTTGAAGTCGAGCATGGTAGAAACCACTTGATTATTGGTCAATGATGAGAATCATTAACAAGTTAGAGGGAAATAACCATTGATGTCAATTACTCCCAAGGTACCCCAATACAATCCAAAGAATGTGAATAAATGAGTTGAAGTCAAACACTCGATGGAATCTCCCAATCATGGGTCAATGATGTGAACCCACTGTTGAAAGTGAAGAGACATTCCATTGAGGCATGCAGGATCTAAGGCATTGAATGATTTCTAAGTATTTTTCCTAGATAATGAGTTGAATTTGATAGGAAAAGACTCGTCACAGGACGGCCTTGATTTATCCCCCATCAATGACATGAAACAAGTAACAGATTTGAGTTAGATCAGAGTATGAAGTGACTTGAAACTGACACAGCAAAGGCCGAAATGGTAGAAAATTTATAACTGCAAATGGCTGACTCAATAGGAGGCTTGTTATGGCTGGACTTCTCTTGAACATATGAATGACAAAAAAATGGTCTTGGCAGCATTGACTCAAGGAGGACCCAACATATGGACATGAGGATGGTAAAACGAGAGACAAATGGATTTCCCAACCTGGATTCAATGATGAAGGGGGTGTCATGTTCAAGAGTGACTATTATTGCCACTAACACGGATACAGAGACACATTTCTTTCCCAAATTTTCCCCCACCATTTCTGGCGAGTACCTCTTTATTTTTACACAATATTGAGGAGGATAACATATGCTTGTTGATGTAAGATCATCCTTCGAACAAGTCCATCGAAGTATATTTAATGAACCCTAATAAGGAGTGGTTCGGTCCCATATGGGTCTTTCAATGTTTGTTTAATGAGTCCAAAGAGAGAAAAATCATGGGTTTTTCAATTTTAGAGAGTCTGAAAAACATTTAAAGAATACTCCAGAAGTTCCTTTTTCGTAAGTTAATTCAATGAAACCGAAAAAGTGATAACCTACCGCTCATCAAATGTTTTCTTCAAACACTTTTACGAGTGTGAAAAGAACAAGGTCGCTCGACAATATTTTCATTTTTACGGAGCATGAAAAGAGATTAAAGGATACTCCATAGGTTTTGTTTTTCGTGTTTCCATTACGAGTACGAAAAATCGACAAAAGTATGCTCAACTACTTTCTCATTGATTTACGAGAATGAGAAAGAGAAAAAACTAAGCTCAAAGTTTTTCCTGAAAAACTCTAAAAGGATCTGTACATACGAAAAATGTATAAAAGAAAACCGAAAAGATGTATCATGTTCAATATTCTAGTCCTAGATTTCTCACCTGCGAAAAATCAAACACTTGTAATACCATTAGAACTTTAGGGTTTAGGTGAAATACATAAAATAATATAAAAAATCAAATGGAAACGTAAAAAGTTGATAAAATTGGGTAAAAACTTTATTTTACCATTCTATTGTTACTCCACCCAAACTTTGTTCCAAAACCCCCATTTTACCTCAAACTTCCATTGCATATTGCGGGAGGCACGGTTGATCATTTGACGAATGGTCTCCACTAAAAAGGTAATCTTCATCTCTTTCAAATTTTCATGGATCAGTTTTTTCTTTTTATTGGTTAAAAATTCCTTTTTGGGTTAGGTTTTCAAGGGTACCGTCATGTGTAGGTCATCACAGGTGCCCTATGTCATGGTCTGCGATGAATCGAGATCATCGAAGGGGGCCTTTAGGCTTGACTGCAATGACTCTTCACTGTATGGGTCTCCTAGCCTACGACGTGCACAAACCAACAAGTGTTTTGAGATGTATTTACCAATAAAAGGTTTCCATGGATAAGATAAAAGTGCTAATCTCTCTTTTATGTTCCATTATGGGTTTTCTATGGTAAGGATGTTGGAATGGCGAGAGAGAGAGAATGAGGATAATGATTACTTGGTCGGGAATGACCCAGGAATGGTAAATTCTCTCTAACGGTGTGAAATGCTAAAATTATTCAAGATCCAGGGCATGAGGGCCCAGTTGAGATTGCTCGAATACTTAGTTCACATGTGGGATGTGGACCAGTAGGTATTTCATGTGGGGGCTCACATTATTTTTATAGATATCAAGGATATCTATTTCTTGACCGGGTTATCTTTCCATGGGGATCGAGTTACACTGATAGATAGTAGGTGAGGTGGTGAGACTATGGACCAATATATCATATCACATTGCATGCCCGGTACTCAGAAGCATAGCGGCAAATTCACTATAAGATATCTCTATGACTTACCTTTATGGACTATCCTCTACACCATCGCAAGCATGGTAGGGAGTGAAAATCCCCATATGTCTCTTCAGAGGGATTTCCAGTATGCACTGGAATGTGTGGAGCCCAGAGTTTTCAACTAGTGTGGTGGGATTCTCAGAAGCATGAAACAACAATTGACCAAGTGTAGGAGAGGTGACCTGAAATAGTTCAAATACGGGTTGGTTTTGGTGTCCTTATTCCTAGAGAGGGATCCAAACTTATGCCTACAGGTAAAGTGGCATATACCTTCCTCACAACATCCAATAATGAAGAGGTGGTTCGACCTCATGGAATGGCATGTGATTGGTCCTATCATCATGTATAATGACATTTTCTTTGATTGGTTAAGGACCCAAATTCTTATGGTAGATGACTATGCATATGCCGGCTTAGACTTTCGAGGTGACCTAGACTTGGTTATCCCTGAAGGTTCTCAATGGGGGAACATAGGTAAGAAGTACATTTTGTTTTTATAATTTTTTGTAATTTTTAATATAAATTTTTTTTATGTTATTTATTCGATGACTAATAAAAAATCTCTTTGATGATGCAGACATGGGACCTCATCGACCTCTAGCTTCATCCCCCATCTATAGGGGAGGGGATAGGGTCGAGGTATCATGATTAGTTGTTTCTGACTATGAGGCTATAGGACAAAACTTGGAGGGACTGACGATGGACGTCCCAGATGCCTATATTGATGATATCCTGAGGCGTTATCAGCACCACACAGTGGGTGTATCTACTTCCATTGGTCGACTGCTCTGTAGAGTAGCATGGGAAAACACATCTTATAGGGAGAAATATCCTTGATGTTGTATTTATATATGAAGCCATGTGATTCACATTTTTGATATTTTGGTTTTTGAGCAAAAACACTTTTTGTAAAAAAATTATCATTATATATATATATATATATATATATATATATGAGGCTTCTACCGACTTGCTTGTTCTATATACAAAGTGTGATTGGATTTTATAAATTTTTCAAATGTATTTCTAACACATAATTAGCCATTGCATCTTTTAATGAATTTAGACATCTAGGAATGTGTCGATATTCAATGTAATCAAAATGACGTTCCAAGAGGTGAATTTGTAAATATACCCTTAATAACATAGGACTTTGAATAGAGTAGACGTTACTCAACTGTAAGACTTAATAACTGTGAATTGAGTCATAGAAGAAGATGACAGATTCTAAGAGACACAACGTCGATCAATAATTCGATGATCGCACTGTATTCCATGATATTGTTAGTTGCACGACCAAGGAAAACACCATGTAAACTAATCAATTCATCTATAAGTGCATATATTTCCCAAGCAAGAGATGCTAAGTTATGAGTGTTACGACTAGCTCCATCACCGAAGCCAATGTAGGGTAGCGAAGACACCGACATTTGGAAACCAAGCACAACACAAGGTAAGCAGTTGAAGGTCGAAACCAAATAACGAAAAAGAACACAAGAGTATGATACACTAAAAGTACAAGAACTCATGAAAAAATGACTTAAGCATAGTACTTCTTTAAGTAAAGACTGTTTCGGGGCTCACTCAAAGGCATTCCATCATAATCGACTATCTCATAAGCTCCCTTCTTCAACACACATTTGACAATGTAAGGACCTTGCCACATGGCCTTGAATTTACCAACCCCTAGCAAATCACGATCCTATTCATAGAGGAGAACTAGATCACCTTAAGAGAAAACATGTGGCTTGACATGTTTTTCATATTGGGCTTTGGCACATTTTCTGAGTTTCGATAACTAGGGCAGGATCACGACAGTTTTTGTCTAATTGGATCAAATACAAGAAATTCTCTTCTTTAGTAGAGGTATTGGGGAGAATTTCAATGACCAGTTTCAAATTTGGTATTTCACATTCAATCGACAAGATAGCCTCGATACCATAAACTAGATGGAAAGGTGTAAATCTCGTGGCAGATTTGACGGATGTCTGATAGGCCCACAATGCTGAGAACAACATTGTGTGCCAATTTTTCTTATGAATTCCTATCATCCGTAAAAGCATAGTAATGAAAAATTTGTTGATTGCTTCAACCTGGCCATTGGCCTATGCTTAATAGGGGGTTGAGTTTTCATGACGAAGACCCAACTTTTTAGTAAGTTCAGACATCATAAAATTTTGAAAGTGACTACCGTCATCAGTAAATATAGCTTGAGTGATACCAAACCAAGAAATGATATGATTGAATATGAATAATGCTACATTTCTCCTGGTGTTATCAAATGTAGGCATCACATTGGCCCATTTAATGAAATGATATACAGCTACGATGATGTATCCATGCCCCTCGGCTGAGTGAGGGTTACATGTCATGAATTCAATGCCCCATTTGGAAAATGGACCAACGGAAACTACAGGATGTAAAGGAGAAGGATGAGATATTATTTTTTTATTATAAGTTTGGCAAGCATGGCATTTCTAAACAGTAGTGATGCGGTCCTAAAACAAAGAAGTCCAGAAATAATCCACTTGTAAGATCTTTTGGTAAGTGGTATACCTAGACATATGACCGCCACATGATCTAGAGTGACATCCATTCAAAGCTTTCTCAGCTTCAATGTAAGTGAGAGATCATCGAAAAATGGAGTCAACACCGCGACGATAAAGGGTATCACTGAGAATGATGTATTGACAAGCTTGATACCATATACAATGATGATATGTACTAGATATATCGAGCCAAAATTTTTGAGTATGGAGATAGATAATAATATCCATACGTCATCAAAACTAATAATAAAAAGTGATTCGTCAATTAAGGAATCCTCTTACACATTTCCTGTCTCAGTGGAGGGAGGGTCACATATCAATTCAGCGAAAACCAAAGATTTCTTAGACTTAGTGCGTTCAAACTCTAAGTCAAAATCCAGGAGAATCACTATCCATTTGGAGTACTTGCCCCCTAGCAATTGTTGGGTGAGGATATGTTGCATAGGGTTGCAATCGGAAATAATAGTGGTTTGACGTAATAAGATATAATGACGAAAACGTTGGACAGCTGGAACAACTGCCAAGGCTAGTTTCTCCACATGCAAGTATTTGGTCTCGGTAGTCATGAGATTCCGAATCAAATAGTATATCACATGTTCTTCATGGGAATAATCCTCTTGGACTAATACCATGGAAATGGAAGAAGTTTCCCCCCCTCTTCCTTGTAAAGGAGAGAGAGTGGACGGTTGACCTTGGTAAGTGGACCCAAGTAAAGTGGAACCAAGAAAAGATGATACTAAGACTGTAACACTCACAGGGGTGTGAGAAGGTGGAGCCAATGAGTTGGAAATACTAGGAACTCCGCCTAGAATAGGAGGGATATTTACCAAGCGTCAGGAATGACGGGGAATCGGTGGGTCCCCGATGATGTTCGAATAGAAAAGTGGATGTGCGTAGATGGTGATGAGAGTAATAAAATGGACAAGAGTATTTTTTATAATTTTGGACCTTCAGAATATATCTCACAATCACATGTAATCACAAGAGTATCATACATAAATTAATTGATAAAGAAACATACATGTGGGTAGGTAGATTTTGTCCACGTGGGAGAAAAAAGAAAACAAATGCTCGTGTCATAAAATATGTAACATCCTTCCTCTCAAAATAGCACTGGACCTTCCAATAGCACTCAAAAGTGGGGTATGAAGCCACCGAAAGAGGAAGTAGTGAAGGATGAAACAATCAGTTATAATGAGGGGTAGAAGGTGCATATCTCGAAAGAGATGGTGATGTTTCCCAATAGCCACACAAAATCTTATCAAGGTGCAATTGCAGCCCACAATTTCCACTTAGGTACATGTCCTAAAATTTGGTCACTAGGTACCTCGGTCAAAGTGAGACATTTAGATTTTCGGCCTCAAAAATGGGTCATGGGATGGATATCATCCAAGAGGTGGGTGCCTCAAGGGGGGACAAACAAAACAACTAGACCTCGTCCTTCGACCCTTCATGGGTATCTCCCTGCCTTATGGTGTAGGAACACTTGACTTGGAGGATTTAAAAGTTCCCTATTTGTCAACTTCTAATGTTTGAAGATGTGAGAACCAAATAATAGGGAGTTATTTGGATGCCTATCCCCGAGATCCTACCTAGACTAAGAAATTTATTTTGGCACTTCCTGTGGAGGAAAACTTAGTGAGCTTTTAGAAAAAATTTAGATGTGTTTGTTTGAGAGATTGGGGGTGTGAACCAATCTCGTTCAAATTAAATGGGATTGGATAGTTTCATCAAGAAAAGGGTGGGGCGTTTCAGAATCCCTTTGGAGGAAACTTACTTCAACCTCCACGATTCGAGATGAAACTATTGTGAGTGAGTAGTGATCTTGTGTATGAACAAGTGATAAAGTGTGCCAAATTTTTAATAAGTTATGTGTCACCTTGTTGCATGTGGACTTCGTCTGGTCCTTACAAGTATTGATTAACTAATTTACTAGATTTCATTGGTACAACCTTGCATAATTTTTAACCAATACTTTAACTCCTGAGCGTGATTTAATATAAGAAAGATTCAAAATACTATCCTAGATTGTGGACATGTGGGCATGTATGGGCCCGTTACAAAAACCTTTAAACTCCCCTAGTGATGTAATCTAAGAAAGTAGCTTCAAAAGTATTCTATATTTGTAGCATGTGGGTGTGTTTGGGCCCTTACAAATTTAAGATTTGTTTGAAAAATAAACTAAGAAGAGTCCTGAGGGGGCTGTTGTCCTCTCCTAAAGATTTTGTCTTTAAGGGAGATGAAATTTTCCCTCAATCATTTTTCTAATTCTCAAGATCTCTCTATGGCATGAGAGAAGATCATACTCAATGATTGACGTTCAATTTATGGTCCCAATGAAAGTTGTTATATATGTGATATAGAATGATTCCAACTTAAATTTAATCAGAGCAAGACATTCATGTGGAAAAATGAAAGAAAAAAGAGGATAAATATGGATTTTAACCCCCTAAGTGCCTATGTTTTGACTAAACCTTCATGTGGAGAGGGAATCTAAGTGTGGTGCATATTACAATTTTCTTAGAATCAATCTTAAGAAGGCTATGGGCCTTCAACATATCATGAAAACGCTTACAATGTTTGAATTTCTAGACAGATGCACGGGTCACAGAGTAGACAGAGGCGCATGTGGCACCAATGCGCAAATAAAAAATGAACTGTTGGCGTAGGTGCACAAAATGAACTGAGAAAAATAGTGAGTTTAGTGCACATGCTTGGAAGACGTGGCTGTGGGTTAAAAAACCCGTGCATTTTTTGATACATGGCCGGGAAGAAAGTTTTGGATGAAATTCTCTTAGCTCAGCTCTGAATTTAGCTTTTTGCAGGCAGGCTTGGGCCAGTTATGATTCCTGCAAGTTAAATAAACCAAAAATAAGTGCTCAAACAACCCAAATGGGGAGGAAATTGATACCTATCCCCAGTGAAGTCACCAATCTATTGTATCCTCTTCGTCACCTAAATGAGCAAAATAAGGACACTTGGAAGTTCAATTGGGTTAGTTGAACATGACATAAATGAATGCAAGAGTTAAAAAACTCAAGCATAAGAAATAAACAAACATCTAAGCTAATAACAGTAAAAGAAACTAAAATAAAGTGAATAACAATATTAGAACCAAAATTAACCAAACAATCGACCAATATTCATGCCACCAATCGATAGATTGTATTAGTGGGAAACCACCAAAGAGAAAGGGAGACTTATGGGTCCCCTCTTCCTCCAAGGGAGGGCTCTTTAATCCCCAATGTGAGAGCTCTTATTACAAATAGAAAAATAGAAGGAAATAGCAAAGAAATCCAAAGCTTATTCACTCAAGAGGTGATGTGAATAGCTCAATGAAATGGTGCTTGTATGCTCCAATGAGGAAAGAGGTTCCTTGTAGGAGAATATAGGAAGCATAAAAATACAAGTAGATTCTTGGAAATATAGTGCACCCATGGCCTCTTTTTATAGAAAATATTTGAGGCATTATTCAACCGGTCTTTAGTGTGAACAAGGAGCCTTTCAGGGCACCTCTAGATCTTTGACCAACCCCCCACTCAGATTCAGTTTGGATTTGATGGTCAAATCGACCTGGGAGATGAACTAGAAGTTCATGGGAGGCTGACTAGAATCATAAATGGATCGTTCTGAGGTGTGCATGAATTTTTTCATCCACAGTCGTGCATCAGATGTATGTGCTCTTTTCCAGCGTTCTTTGATTGGTGCATGTGCACACGCTTCCCATGTATTCTGAGCGCATGGTAATTTTATAAGCAGTTGTATAGTTTTATGCCCTTTGGAAATGCATTTTTTGGGCCATGGATGAACTAATTGGTTTTTGGAGATGCTGGATTCCTGTAACCATTTGCGGATGAAATTTTAGTGATAACATACATCCCCATGCATCTCATCCAACAACTCATCAATCCTTTGTATGGGATACCTGTTTTTAATGGTTTTCTTGTTTAGTGTCTAGAAGTCAATGCACATGTGCATGGTCCCATCCTTCTTCTTGACCAAAACAACAGACCAAGCAAAAGGGTTGGAACTCGACCTGATGTGCCCCATATCCAAGAGCTCTTTGATTTCCTTATCTATCTCATCTTTGTACTTCTTTGGATGTATGTAAGGTGTGGTGATGACTGGTTTTGCTTTTTCCTCCAACTCAATGATATGCTCAAACCCCCTTTCTGGTGGTACCCCTGGTGGAATAGGTCCAAACACCTTATTGTGTTTTTCAATGATCTCCTGAATCTCTGGTGTGTAGTGAACCTTGCCTTGTTTATCCACACATGCCAAAATATTGCACTCAACTGCATACGCTATCTATTCCCTTTTGAAAATGACCTCCATTCTCTTGGTCGTAACTACTTTGGTTGAGTTGCATGTCATACCTTAGAGAACTACCTTTCGTCCACCCTCTTCCGTGAAAGACATCTCCATGGTATTTTAGTTGGTGTTAATAGGCCCCAACGTACTGAGCCACTACACTCCAAGGATTATGTTTTGTCTAGGAGGTCCATCAGATAAACATATTGTACCAATTCATGCCTACCCAATGTAATCTTAATGCCTGGAATGTACCTGTTACAAGGCATGGTGCTTCCACCTGCTACCTCCACCTTGAATCCTTAAAATTCAACGATGGGTATATTCATCCTCTGTAGCAATGTTGAGTCAATGAAGTTGTGAGAGGCTCTCCCATCAATCAAAACTCACACCTTATGCCCCTGCAAGAGTCCTCTCATTATGAAGGTGTTGCATTTGGGAACCCTACAAATGGATGCCAAAGTAGCCCTCTCTTCTACCGTACTTTCATGCCTTGTGGCCACCTCATCTGCAATTTCGGTGGTGTCTAGTTCCATGTTCTGAATGTGGCCGAAATACTCCTCTTCTTCATTGTCTGAAGTCACCTCTATGTAGTGAACTTGGCCATGTCCCATGCATTTGTGGGATGGGTCCCATGGCTCGTTGCATGTGTAGCATAGTTGTTTCCTCCTTAATTTTCTTGTAGTATTCTTGTCCATCCTACCTCTTCCCCTGTCAAACCCCCTTGGGTCACATCCCATCGAGTTCATTGGAGGTCTCTGATCTCTTCCTCCTATGTTAAGAGATGGTCTAGGCACAAATTTTTCCTTTGCAGTTGGTCCTAGGCTTCTCGCTTTCCAGATAGCTTCCTGTAGGTTGGTAGGCTTAAAATCCTTTACCCAACACTTCAAGGGTTCCATCAACCCCTCAGTGAAGAGCATCACGAGTTTGGTCGGTGACATGTCCTGCACCATGACTGCTAGCCTCTAGAATTCCTCAATGTACACCTCTAGTGTTCCTATCTTTCTAAGCAATGTGAGTTCCCAGAAATGTAACTCAGGATCCCCCTGGTCAAACCTGTCAATGAGTCTCTGAGTAAACTCTGTGTATGTCACTATCTGATTGTGGACTAGTGTAGTCAATCCATGATACCACCAATCATGAGCCTTTCCATCTAAGTACATGGTGGAAAACTTGATGGCTTCCATCTCCCTCATGGGGTTAAGCTGCAGATAAGTGTCCAACTTATGTACCCATGCATGTGCTGTCATCTTGGTCGTACTATCAAAGTAGGGAATATCCATCTTCCCAGCCATGCGCTCAAACTCATAGCTACTTTTGTGGTTCGACCTAAGTTTGTTTCTGAATTTGAGTTGATAGTAATGATCTAGGGACATCTTCCTATGAATTGTCATACTAAAATTGTTGTACTCTCTGGTACATTAGACCATCTTCTCAACATAATCATCTGGTTCATGCTGTGTAATTTCATCTGTGAATGTGGGCAAGTATGGTATAGGAGTATCCATGCTACCTATCTATCCATGAGGTTCTTCCCCACATGAATCCCCTCAGAATGGTGATAGGGAATATTCTCTAAATGATACATGTTCCCTCCATGAGATCTGCCTATATCCTTGTTATGATACGGATTATGCTCTGAATGATACTTGTTCCCTCCATGAGATCCACTTGTCTCCTTGTTTTCATATGCCTCTAGACCTTTCCCCTTGTGAGTCATCTATTTAGCTCTCCTTGTATGGTTCTCATCCACCTTCCTCAAGTTCTCATCTACCTTCATCAACATCTCAGTGATTTCGGTTTGTCCCTTACGGTTTGCCTCATATTTCTCCTACAAGTGGATGACCAGTTTACTTTTTGTTTGTTTTATGGATTTATGGAACTCCCATGCTAAGAAAGCTAAGCCCTGGGGCTCAACGTCATCACTTGAACCCTCCATCTCAGCCTTTGTTTCACTTTCTTATTTCTTCCTCCGTCCCACATAAATATCGTTGAACTTATGCCTCACAGAATGGGAGGATCAAAGCTCTGATACCACTGTAATGTTCCCAAGATAATTTTTTTGCTTGGGGACACTAGCTAACCCCTGAATCAACTGTTTGTTTGTTTGTTTTTTCAGGTTTGGCCACTAATATTTTGGCCTTAGGGTTTAATCAGTTATTCAGTTTCGTTTATCAAGATTTATTCAACACAATGCAAGATCTTCATCAATACAAAATATATGGAACCACAAAACACAGATCTGACCTTTTATTATGAGAAGTAAGAACCTGATACAATATAGAAGCAGATCTGAAATAACTTTATATATCCCCAAGATAAATATATGAGATGCTACAAAATGCTCTCGGAAATACAAGATAAGTGTCCCAAAGGTTGAATGGAAGATGAATGATCCAATACAAAATCTAGGGTTTGGCCTAACCCTCACGCTGTTGGCACATACTGCTGAGAGAATATGAATACCAAGGGCTTGGCCCTCCTGAAGAAGACTTACAAATGCTACCAAACTAGACCAAGAGATATATTAGGGCAAGGGAAACCCCCTCCTAAAGTATGAAGCCCAAATATTGAATCCTCCTCCTCCAACTGTTGAAACCCTAATCTGGTACAACCCTCTTGAAACCCTGAAATGCCAACAATTCAGCCTAGATGAATAAGGTCTCCAAATCACCTGAAACTCTCTCAAATGATAGATCGGGCAACCATAATCCCCTAGGAAAAGTTTCAAGAATAGATCTAAGGTAGAGCCTCCTAGATCTGAGAATTACTGAATCACCAAGATGACCTCCATCCTTCAAAACCATCCCAACTTGTAGATGACAATCCAACCATAGTAACTCTTTAGAAACACCTCCAAATTGATAAGCAAGGTCCTGTAAGAAAAACCCAAATGCTAGAATCTCCCAAGGCTTTGTCAATACATCGGATCGAACTTCTCCTCAAGAAATGGTGCACCCTTGCTAGAAATCCCTGAATAGTACGAACCTGCTGCTCTCCTGAATCGATGAAGGAACTTGTGATGAGTGTAGAATGGTGTGGGTGGAGTATTTCATCCCCGAGACCATGCTTGGAATAAGTGAGTGGAATATTTCACCACTGAGTTTCTCTCTAGGGTTTGTAAACTCAAAACCCTCAAAACTGTGTGCTCAAGAGCTCAACAATAAAATACCAAATATCCAAGATGAAGTGAAAGGTGTGCCCTATCCTTTCCTTTATACTTTCATTTTGTTTCCTTGTTGAGTTAGTTTAACCTATACATTCAACCTTAACTCAACCTCCAGTGTTCTAATTCTTCATTGAGTTTTTTGTTCTTTTTCCCTTTTTCCTAAGTCAACTTCAAAATATAACATTAGTTAGGTTGACTTTTCCCCATGCTGTATGAGACTATCGTCTAGTGGGAATGCCTAGACCACTTAGTCTTCCCAGACCTCTTCATCAAGTGGTGGGGGACATTACAATCCTCTCTAGAACCACCCTACCACCCTGATTGAAACTTACAAAAATTTACTTACTTGCTCTGTCTCTGATATGGTCTATTATAGCTCCATGTCTCCTCAACTTCTTCCAGCTTCTATGCTCTGTTCCGCTTCTATACTCTGCTCTCTCTCCTGTTGCACACTCTGATCCCTCTGTTCAACTTATTTTCTACATTTATATTTTATGTTGTCTCTGCATTCTCCATACTACACCTCTGATCTCAACTTCAGGTCATGTACTCCGTCTGCTTCTACTCACATGCATAACTCTCAAAAAAGAACATTGTCTTCTTTGTTTTGCATGTCTTTCTCACACCCAGTCCTCTACCATATCAGCATAGCAACTCTTCATCTTCTCTGGTGATTATGTTGAATTTTTTCATCATCAGTGGTTGTTATCCTAATATTATGTGGCTTCTTTGGCAGTTGCAACTCTTTGTCTTCTTTGGCAATTACAGTCAGTCGTTTTGGATTCTTTGGCTTCTAATCCCCTTCCTTCATGTGACCAACGATGATGACCATACGCCTATAAATAAGGTTCTTCATGATTCACGACTTCAAAAATATTAGCATGAGACATCTCGATTCTCCCAACTCCCGATCTCTTAAGTGGATATTAGTGACGCTAGCTCCTTCCTCTATTCTCTCTCCATGTGATCGCTAGGTGTGACTTGTGGAAAAGCACTTTGGGACTTCGTGTTTCAGGTATTTGGATGTGAGCCAACCCTGACTCTCCCAACCTCCGAACTCCCAAACTTTGAACTAACGCATCGCGAGCACTAGATCTGTTCTTGATATGACCTTGGGCAATGATCTCATGTGACCACGTGACTGCGAGCATGCCCAAAGGTGGTTTGAACTTAAAATAATTCCCCCCCCACAATTTACCTTGAGCCTCCACATGTCCTTTCTCAAAAAACATGGTTTCGATTGCTACCTTCCATTAACTTATTAAATTTAGCACACATTCAATCCCCGCAATGCGACAAGACCATCGATCTCATGATATTGACGGTTCTCATGAACTGATGGTTGAGATATGTCCTCTCAAGTTCTGCAGATCAGATCTAACCTTACTACATCAATGACTGTGATTGATTCTAGCCTTCTGGTCTTCTAGAGTTTCAACTCTCAAATCTCTCTTTTCCCATATGACAATATTCCGGAGTGGAAGATCTATTGACACCTGTCTCCCTGAATCTACGATCAAGATATCCTCCATGAGTCTAGCCTTTGGGACTTCCAATTCTCAAACTATTCTTTCCTCCATACATCAATCTTCTAGAGTTGAAAATCCATTGACACGTGTCCCTCTTGGATTAACTGTCGAGATATCCTTCGAGTATTCGAACTTCAAAGATTTCAAATATCAACTTTTTGTTTCTTCTGACTAGATATCTTCTGAAATGGAAGATCTGATGGCATATGTCCTCTTTAATCCAATGAGTATCCTCTGCTCCGAGACTTCACCCTTCGACATTCTCATATTTCAATTTCTCCTCACTCGGATTCCCTCTGAGTGTTTTACCTGGAGCTTGTAGTGTAGTGACACATGTCCTCTCGTAGATCGATGACTCCCAGTTGCGTCATATATTCAGGATTTTATGGTTTCAATCCTTTCTCCTTCACATTTTCCAAGAGTATTTCCACTCGAATGCGTAATATTCTAACACATACCCCTCCTGGCAATCAACAACCAGAGTCTTCTTCGGGTCTTCAACATTCGGGACTTTGGGAATTTATTCTAATCGCTGGTGGTAAAACTCCCGAAGTAAAACTCTCATAGTGACGTAGCTTGATTACATCACTTAATGACATGTCACGAGCTGAGTAGATGTCGCATGTCACTCATATTCGTGATTTGCATGTACCTGAAATGTCGATTCAAATTGACACTTGTCATTATCTGATTGTGCCATGTGTCCTTGCTGACGTGGATCTCCTCATGTGGCACATGTTCTTCTCCTGGATCTAACGACTGTCCTAACTCCCAAAATGTATCTTATATCGATGAATGAGAGTGACTTCGAACCTTCATCCTTCGGGACTTCGTGACATTTATTTTCCTTCCCAACCACAAAATCCTGAAATGATTTGTTCCAGAGTTGTGGATCGTAAACCACCTGTCAGTCTTAACGATGGACGGTTGATTCTTACTTCAGGACTTCAAGACTTTGACAAGTCCACTCTACTACGCTCATTTGAAGGCTTAACCTTTGTGCATTTATCTCTGGATCTAATGAATTTTGATCCTCAATGCCCAGATCCAACGGATTAGATATGTACTTCTCCTCTACGCTTCCTCTAGTCACTGGACACTAATCTAATGGTCATCACATTTTCTCCAGATCCGATGGTCCTTATTCATTTAGGATTTCAGGATTTGGGTATTTCGACTTTCCATTTGCCAATTATTCTAAAGTGATATTCCCCGAGCAGTAACCTTCTCACAAATTTTGACTTGAACCAAATGTTGTTCGTCGATCATGTTCTTAGATCGATGGCTCAATCTATCTACAATGCTACTCTTCTAGTTTATCCTATCCTTCCACTTAGAATGATCCAATGGTTGTCAGGTGTTCGGGATCGATGAACCAATGACCACTATTTTTCTTCCTCCTGAGATTTATCGTCTTCTTCTTTGCCTTCTATTCTTGCCATCAATGACAAGCACACTCTTTCTGTAAACATGCCAAAAATATCCCTGTTTGACATTGATGGCAACCCTGAAAGGCTACAATATTGTTCTTACACCTCTAACTATAACATCCAGACAACACCTTTTTCTCCCCCTTTGACATCAATGTCAAATAAAACAGAGAGTGACTCTATGCTCCCCCTGATCAGATAGACTATTTAGCTCGATAACAAGGTCACTCCCAACTTCTGGCGTAGATACTCAAACTGATCTCTTACAAGTGGTTTAGTGAAGATATCAACAATCTGATCTTTGGATGGAATATAATGCAAAGAAACAACAGTGTTGGTCACCTGTCCCCTCAAGAAGTGATACTTGATGGGTATATGAATTGTCGTGGAGTCAAATATAGGATTTTTCGACACACTAATTGCACTAGTATTATCACAATGAATTGGGATCGGTGAAGTATATTTTACCTCCAAGTCTACAAGTGTCTGAGTCATCCAAAATACTTGGGTACAACAAGTGGCAACTACAATGTATTCAACTTCTGTAGTTGATAAGGAAACACAACCTTTCTTCTTTCTCAACCATGCTACAAGGGAATATCCTAAGAAGAATGCACCTCCACTCGTTCTTTTCCTTTCATCCACACGGTTAGCCCAGTCAACATCTAAATATACTGATAGTTGAAAATTTTGATTCCTAGGATACCATAGGCCATAGTTCATTGTTCCTTTCAGGTATCTGAATATTATTTTAACAACTAACAAATGACTCTATTTAGGTGCATATTGAAACCTTCCTACCATTCCAGCAACATGCATTATGTCTGGATAGGATGATGTGATGTACAATAGGATGTCTATCATAGACCTATATGAACTCTGATCAACATCAAGCAAGTCATCATCCTTTCTTAACTTGCATCCAGTGACCATACGTGTGCTCATAGGTTTAGAATCTTCCATTTGAAACCTTTTCAACATTTATCTTAGATATGTTTCCTAAGAAAGAAATATTCCTTGAGACCTTTGAGAAATTTACAGACCAAGAAAAAATGGCATCTCCCCTATCATAGACATTTGAAATTCAGACTGCATGGTAGAAGCAAACCATTGTACCAATGAAGCATTATTACTACCGAAGATGATGTCATCTACATAGACCAACATAATGAACAAATCATTACCCTCTGTTTTGATATATATATTATTGTCGATTGTTCCTCTCTTGAACCCTTTGTCTTGAAGATATGTATCCAGTCTATAATACCAGGCATGAGGATCTTGTTTCAACACATATAAGGATTTCTTCAGCTTGCAGACAAAGTCAAGGTTATATGATAGTTGGAAACCCTCTGGATGTTCCATATAGACTTATTCTTTTAGATATCCATTTATAAAAACTAACTTTACATCCATTTGATAGACTTTAAACTGTTTATGAAAAGCATAAGCAAGAAACATTCTAATAGATTCTAATCTTGCTACGGGTGAAAATGTTTCATCAAAATCCAGTCCTTCTATTTGAGCATATCCTTTACATACCAATATAGCCATATTTCTTACAATATTCCCTTGCTCATTCATCTTATTTTTGTAGACCCATTTCAATCCTATTACATTTTTATTTTTTGGCCTAGGAACAAGTTCCCAAGTGTCATTCTTTTCAATCTGGTCCAGTTCCTCATTCATTGATTCTAACCAATTTACGTCTTCATTGGCTTCATTAATGTTCTTGGGTTCCACCATGGATACGAAAGCTATATGTGATTGCTCAGTGTCTTTGATTATACTCCTCCTAGTTTGTACACCTTTGTCTTTCTCACCAATTATGTGACTTTCAGAATGATTATTTTGAGTAATCCTGGAGGAAGGATTTGATGTTGATTTTTGTCCTGACTCTTCTTATCTAGGTGTCTCTTCTCCCCATGATTCATCATCTTCTTGTGACTTTGATATTTTTTGTTCTTCATTTTCATTATTCTCATCATATTTTTGATCTGGCTTAGTGCTTATTCTCTATTGATCTTTTACATGATCTTATTCATCAATTCAAACATCAATACAGTCTACTAATATATGCATTCTTTTGTTAAAGAATCTATATCCTTTACTGTTTGTTGCATATCCTAAGAAGATACCTTCATCATATATACTATCAAATTTTCCCAGATGATCATCATTATTCTTGATGTAGAATTTACTTCCAAATCCTTTGAAGTGATTGATTGATGCAGGTTGACCAAACCATAACTCATATGGAGTTTTATCACTGTTAAGACTTAGATGAGCTTTGTTTAGAATATGAGCATTCGTGTGAACAAACTCCACCCATAAGGTTTGTGAAATGTCCCTTTCACTCATCATAGCCCTTTCCATCTACTGAACTGATCTATTTTTGTGTCCTACAACTCCATTTTGTTGATGAGTACCTGGAATAGTATATTCTCTTTTAATTCCATGTCTGTCACCAAATTATTTGAAATCTCTTGACATAAATTCTCATCCCATGTCTGTGCGAGTTTCGTTTAACTTCCTTCTTGTCTGATTCCCAGCTAACACCTTAAACTTTTTGAACTTCTAAAACACATCATATTTTCCTCTCAGAAAGGAAACCCATGTAAGTCTGGAGAAGTCATTGACGCAAACCCCCAAACCCTCAGGTCCAAGGTCCACTCAGGATCGTTCTAATTTGCCCGAGAGTCTAATTGACTCTTTTATTTCCCCTCAGGGAAGATCTCATACACTCACGGTGTATCCACAGGTTCTTATGAATTGAGCCTACATGAAAAACCACAAGGCGTCAACCCAAATCTCCTTGACCACAACAAATTCACGACCTTCCTAATTTGGGCTTTTGGGTTTCGCAATATCGCGCTTTTTGTTCTCGAGTTTTCGGCTACTGAGCCCACCGAAACTAGAAATGTCGATTCTCCGAAATGTATTCAGCAAAGACTAGCTTCTCACAGAACCTTCCACCGATTCAAAATTTCAGACTTCATGACTTTGTGAATCCTGATGCAAGACTTCCAGCTCTCCAACCTACGAAACCCTGAAATAGTCAATGGAGCTTGACTCTGCCTAATGACAAGTACGACACCTGTCTTCTCCGCCATCCTCTGTCTCTGACATGGATTCTCACCACTTGTCACTATTCCCAGGTTTTCAAGACTCTCTCTCCCAAAGCACTATCTCCTCTGTTTCCCGACATCCGAAGTGTCGAAATCCCGAACTCTATGCCAATTCCTATCGCAACTCGCGATTTCGGGACTTACGTTCCACTTCTCTCAACTTCTTGTCGTAGGATCCCTGAAATGAAGAAATGATCTAACGGCTTAGAAAGATCATGATCAATGGTCGATGTTGAATCCTGGATCCCACAGGATGGTTTCGTCCAACCCTTATCCAACCTGCAACTCCTTTGTATCCTACGGCCCTCGTGACTTTGTGAGTTCTCCACGGAGAATTTGATAGCTCGTTGCTCCACGACAACTTCTGTGAACGACCAAATCCTCTTTCACTTCTAAACTTTACTTTTGTTGGATGACTTCGAACCTCATCTCCCTTTGAAGTAGTTCGACCTCTGTCCTCCTTTGAACACTTTGACGACATTAACCCTCCTGAGCTTTCTCTTGGAAACTTCAAGCCTTAAAAGAACTCCTTCACACACTCCTTGTGGCAGACTTTCAAATACTTCTAAGTATTTGATTTCTCGACTCTGTGCACCTCCTGTAATAGCAGTCCTCAAATACTTCCCTTAATTGATAATTCCTAAGCTTTCAATCAGCCTACACACACCTTGCACGGATTCTGTCCTTCACTTGCACCTCTGCGGGAATGACAACAATGGTATCCCTCCTGAGCTTTCAGAGATAAACTCTGAACCTTCGTCAACGCACTCCTTGCGGACGTTTCACTGCACTCCTTGAAAGAACTTTCACTCAGGATGAGAAACAATTGAAACTCATTCTCTTTCTCTCTCAGACTTCAAACATTAAACATGAAATCATACATACACAGTATAAAAAAAAATGCATAACTAGAGAGAATAAACAACTATAAGCATACCATTCACCATGTAAAGATAGAAAACATCATAACACCATGAAATTTGATTCAAAGCTTCATATATTAATTCAAATATCATGTACATGGACTTTTCTACAACTCTCTCTCTTCTCTATGCTTGATCCGAAATCGGATCCAGAAGCCTGACAGGGCTTGAAAAATGCTCAAAAATGAAAGTGCTCGGAATTCGATGAAACCAACACCATTGCGTCCGTCTCGTCTTCCTGATTCCGGTGGTATATTTAATTTGTCAAACAGAGTCCGTATGGAGAAGATATCGCATTCTGTCCGCCAAGCCAAACAGGCAAAAATTTTGGATGCTGATTGTACCTGTCTGTGCAGTCCATACAAGACACGTGGCAGGTCCGTACAGGACACGTGGTGGCTTCAAGTGATGACACGTGTTAGGCAGATTTGGCATTTTTAGCGTACGGTTGGACCAATCCTGAAGTGACACGTTTCACCACTGGAAGGGTGACACGTGGCATGGGTGACGTCAGCAGCTGACGTGGCAAGGCTGACTGGGCAGATGTATGGCGGATGATGTAGCAGGTGACAGAGCGTATGACAGAGATGTGTGGCAGTGATGTGGGACAATTAACAGTTGACAAGTGGCATGATCTGGTTGGTTGACTTCGTCGAATCAGATGTCGACATGTGGCAGTTTTGTTGGCAAATGATTGGGTGCCACGTGGCCTAATCACGGGTTGCCATGTGGCACCCCAATTTTTTGGCTAATATGGTTTTGTCAAAAGTTTTTTGGAGTCTGGGGGATTCGAACCCCGGACCTCCCCCACCGACAACGCTTTAACAAAGTCCGTCGAACCATTACGCCATAACGTGTTCCTTGTTACATGTATATTCCGCATTATATTTAAAGTGGAACGTTTGTATGGTTGGGCCGCGACCGGGCCAGGGCCTAGCCCCAACCCTTGGTCGCGTGTTATGTTATGTGACCACCATTGTAACCTTTTTGTGCGTGTTTTGTTTTGGTTTGAACACAGATAAGCCCATGGTTATATGTGCAAACTCATATGACCCAAACAAATGTGTGGTTGGAACGGTTGGCCGTTTGGCCCTTTGTTTTAACATAGAGCGTGGTCATATGGCCCGATAGGACCTTTCCAAGAGGGGCGCGCATTAGGCCAAAGGGGGCTAGCGCCTATATAACTATAATATATACTTTTAAAGTGGGTTATAACCATATTTTGGGTTTTAACTATTCATTAAACCTATTTTTAATGTAATTAACTCGTTTTTGGGAGTTATTGGACATTTTTAGGGCCTAAATTCGTGGAGGAAGTTGGAGATGGATAACCAACTTCCCAAATATATAACCAAGGCCTGTTTGAGGCCATGGGGACAAATTTGAGGGCATTCAGAGCAGAGTTATGCCGAGGAGAAGCCTAGCCAAAGCCAGTTTGAGGCAGAGGAGCTGTTGAGGAGGAGACGCTGTCGGACCATTTCTGAGAGCTCCGGACGTCCGTTTTGCATGTCGTTTTTTGTGCATGGTTCTAGAGATCTGGACAAACATCACCAGATCAGCCTTGTAGCCATTTGGCATTGCAGCGATGTAATTTCGAGCTTTCAAACAGAAATAAAGAAGCCTCCCTCACAGAGAAAAGGCCCGGAGACGTAGGCAAAGTTGTGTCGAACTCCGTTATCAACCTGCGTATTATGGTTTGTTGTTTTCCATTGCATTTCAGATCTGCATATATGTAAATGGCTGTATAATTCTTTTTCTTCTCTCGTTCTTTCGTTAAGTTTCTTAATGTTTAATT
>SNQJ01S0035671.1:0-10347 GCA_010110895.2 Picea sitchensis
TGAAGTGATAATATGAGTCTAAATACAGGTGATGAAGGGTATAATAATGGCAAAAAGTATGAGCAAAAAGGTACAATATGTGGTCCCAACAAATGGCACCCGCCTGAAACCCTATATTTCTCATAATTGAGACAAAGGATTATTGCTCCAATCCAAGGGAGCATGTATAGTAGTTAGATTTTAATTTCCTATAATTTATTTAATACAGTTAATAATGTCAGAGTGTGCATTGTTGTGCCATGACATATACTTCTTTTTCAGTCTAAGTGGTGCTTTTGTGCAGAAATTCTTACTTAGTCGCATAGGATCAGAAGAGACACCATTACATTAAATATGATGGGGACCCCCATTGTGGTTGGAGGGAGGGATAATTTGAACCGTATCATAGCCCATGTGTCATACACATCCCGTCTAGTCATACCCTTTATGGTAGCTACAGTAACCCGTAAGAACTTTTTGTTAAGCCATAAATACGTGATACGCGTATATGCCATTGGTATCCCTGCCGAGATTCTCAATCATTAAAATGGTAAGCCCTCAGGTCAACCATGTCCCTGTCAGCTCCTTCATTAAAGCTAGGATCACCCTATAGATTTTACCCCATTATCAGTCTCGTCAGACACCTAAGCCTGAGATTTCGTTTATGGTTTAATGATGAGTGTTCTTAGGAGTATTTACAGATCTCTCCAGTTATCATGCTTATAATATCTTGTGAACTCACAAGAGAGACTTATCTTTTACCTCAATTATCTTTTCTCTTTCGCTATCTACACCCTCATCATTGTTGTGAAATATTCCGCTCTGCAGTCGTGACCCCAAGCCCCAACCCAACTCGTCTAGTTTTCTAGCATTCCAGAGCCAAAATTACAAGAGAAACAGGAGGTCAGAGTTCATATCAAAAAGAGGAAATTGTAGATGAGTCATGTGATCCTTGATTCAAGATCATGGGTGATGTCAAGGGAAAGATCGAGCAAGTAAAAATCCTCAACCTCGACCTGACGAACCAAGTATTGTTTGCATAAATGAATATTAGTGTATTCTGGGACTTGGCTCTAGATGCAATGGGATGCATGTAGTTTGTGTCAAAGCCAAAGATCATCAACTTGTTCAATTCCACCATCATGAACCTCATGGATCTACTGGTTTTCAAAACTATTGGTGAGTTTGCGCGATGCACTAAGTTTTTGATTAGTTGGGCGCATGATAGGAGCTTATGGCTTGATAGAAGATATCCAATTCATGTCGAGGACATCCACCAGCTCACCAAATTTTCCCTCGGGGGTGAGGATGTATCAAAAGTATTCCAAGGCCCAATAAAGCATGGGAATAAGAAGGATGAAGTCAACCTGTACGATAAATTACATTCATAGAGAGGCGGACGTACAGCCAAAATCAACCCAATCCTACCAGAGATGGTCCAGATAGCTTGCTATGTTATCGCTAGTAAGGTTATGCGCTCATACTACAAGGGAGAATGCACCTTAGATTCTCTTTCAGTAGTAGACTTCTACATAAATGGAGTTGTGTTCAACTGGTGCAGTTAACTACTAGAGGAATTCCTAGTTGTGTGTGAGGAAGCTCAAGAGAAAGGAGGAACTTTTACATACGACTACCTATTAGTAGCTTTCACAATGTGGAAATGGATGTCACCCTTAGGAAGACAATTGTCACCTATAGATAAGGGTCACCTACCCAAGATGCTTGAGCCCTAGAACTCAAGGTCAGATTTAGAGAATATGGAGTTCAACAATGCAATGTTCCTTAAATGGTACAACCAATTCATCGACGCAACTCAGCGGTTGCGCATACCACAGGAACTGTTGAATCTCAACACCTTGAACATCGCATTTGGTCTAAATCTCCACTAAAATTTTGTTTGGCCGAAACATGAGAATCCTGAGGACTTCCACACGAGGTCATTACCCTTCTATCTGGACGAAGAAGCCTTCGACAAGGAATTCATGTCATGGCCAGGTGTTAAGCGCAACCCATGCAAGTCTGGTATGCATTACCTCTTGCCACTAGATCTCTTGAAGATAAGGGGACAATAAGAAGGAATGGGGCCAAGTTTTGTCCCAGTAGCAAAGAAGAAGAAGGTCCAAATGTCGACGAACTCAGAAGAAGAAGAGGACGACGAACCCCTGGAGAGGAAGAAGAAGACATTGCCAGTGTTTATGTATCTCCTAGAACAGTTCATTTTATCAGGTAAGGATGTGAATGAAATCCTTGTTGTTTCATTTATCGGAGATGTCTCGGTAACGAAACCTCAAACAAGGGTTTCCCCAGCCAAGGTGGTAAATCCATAGTCAATATACTCATATCTACCTCGTACTAGGGACGCCACTCGTGCTGCCCAAAATGTGATTAACATCACATATGATCTTGAGCCAGATTCCACTGCCTACATGACCATCATCACTGAACAACCCCCATTTCCACCACAAGCCCCATTGCCACCACATGAGACCATTTTTCCCTCCCGACCCACATCCCCCAAGCCAATGCAGCTGAATAACTCAGGCCCTTCTGAGAATGTAAAAGAACCCATTACCCTCACCACTGAAGCCGTAAGCCAACCATTCGCTTTGTCGATACCCATTTTGGTCACTCTACCTTCGGTAGTGATTTAGCAACAAGAAATCCCACCACTTTATCTAATACTGCAAGTTCCAGGCACCCAGAGTCCTCTCTCAACAATCAATGTTGAGATTCCCATCATCAGAAGCGAGACTCCAGAAGTTTCATTACAAATAGGGGCAGGAGCATAGTCATTTTAGACTGAACCTCAAACAACATTAGGGAAGAGCATAACATCCCTGAAATAATAGAAAAATCCATACTCCATAATCCACAACAATGCACAGAACTGTTGCATCTTTTCTTGGAAAAGACAGAGGTTTTCCCTCTACTTCCAATGGCTCTAAAAACTAGACTTGCATGCCAACTTCAAGGTCCATCCCTAGGGGAAGAATAGGTGGATACACCCTCTGAACATTTGATGGCTAGTGGATTACCACTACAAGTATGATTAACCCTGGATGTTGCTACTTCATCTGGAGATCTCGTTCAGTTGTCAATAGTGCAGCTAGTGGGTATAATCAGAGCCTCGACTGAGCAATTGGAGCAGAGGATCCAGCAGGCTGAACAAGAAGCTAAATTCTGGAATCAAGAAGGACTCCTGGCATAGACACTAATAATGCAGGAGGAATACTTAAATATTCAGGCTGAGAATAAATTCAAGAAGGTGAAGGAAAAGTTAACAGAGGCTTGGAAAACGATCAGAAATACAATGCCTCATCTTCCAGAATCTATCACAACAAGTGAGCTTGCCGAGAAAGCCGAATTAATTCAGGTAGCCTAGTCTAAGCTAGAAGAATGAGAGAAAGATATCGAAGTACAGTTGTGAGACAGTAAGTGAGAAGCCAAAATACAACCCAGGAAACTACAAGAGCAACTGGAAAAAATGGTCCTGAAAGGAAACAATGCACAAGTAACCTTGCATAAAAGGACTGCAGAGTGAACAACAATTTTCAAATAGGTTAGTGATTGGATGGGAATAATTTTGAGGCACAACCAAACATTGGAAGACTTGTGCTTGCATATCCAATCGCTCAATGAAGAAGCAACCAACACCATGGATCTGTTGGAACAATAATAAAACATTGACAAGATCCAACAAGCGAAAAATGATCTGAATGCATTATTTGAAGCTCAAACTGTAGCTAAGAAAGAACAAAGACAACTTCGATATGTAGTTTAGACAACCTACCTAGAGATGCATCAAGTGGATTCCATAGTTGATTTATAATTGAATTCTCCAGTTGTGTCCAAGACAAAATAATGCATTACAGACACCAACCAACAGTTTGTTGATGACTCTTCACTACTTGTCAAGAAGTGGCAGGAAAACGTGGAAAACTTCCAAGATGTCAAGAAAAGATCCCTAGAACTAGTACCTGAGTTGGGCCCTTCATTTGAAGAAGATAAAGAAGAAACAATCCAAGATGGAAATGGAAGCAACCTGGAACCAGAAGGCAAGGAAGAACAACAAGCCAACCTAGAGTCCACGGACAAGATAAAGAATTGACTCAGGGCGAGTCAAGGATTGTGGTCAAAGCCTATTGGGCCTTTCATTTTGATAAATATAAGTTGCGCAAGTTATATTGCATCTTCATTTTGGTGAACAGAAGTTGGGCAATAGGTTGAGGAGATGGACAACGGAGTAAAGGAAGAAACATAGGAAAGCACAACATTAGTTTTGAAGAAAGAAGTTGAAACAAGATCAAGAAGAAGAGAGAACTCTCAGGCTATCAAACAACAAACCTACATCATATTATATATATAGGGGATCCATATGATTGTAAAGGGGTTGGGTTGGTATTTTTGTTGTTACTAGAGTCACTGTTGTTATCATCCATATTGTTAGTTTAGCTAAAGTTATGGATTTTGAGTTCGGATCTAGAAAGAGAATGTAATGGAGTCATGTCGTGTTGCAACGTTGAAAGAGAAAGGGGTTGAGATAACCTTGTCTCTCAGTGGTACAAATCATTTTCTATTACTTTGGCATGGCCAATTTGTATCTGTAACTCAATTGGATGTTGTATTTTGAGAAGAAACATGTTATATGATAATATAATGGGAGACCCAAATTTTCTTGAAGATAACTTTTTTATTTAGTCTACTGAATGTATTGAATGGTCTGTTATATTTATGTCTGATACACTTAATTGGTTATAGATTGCCTATGAATATCCTCACAATTCTATTTTCTTCATTCTCACTTAGGAAACGTTCAGATCTGCCATAGGTTTAAACTATCTTGTGCAAGACTAATATGACTCCTAATACTCTAGAGATTTGTCTAAGTATTCTCCTTACCCTTCCCTCTCTTTCTCGTCTTGGTTTTTCTTTGCGTGAGACTTCTTCTCTCCTAGGAATATGAAAATGCCAATGTTCTAGACTACTTCGGTATCTTTTTTTGGAAACTGTAAGAGGACCATGTTCTGATCACTTCTACGCCAACATTCATCATCCTTGATCACAATTAGTTGGGGGTATTTTAATGATGTCTTAAAAAGAGCCTTGGAGTTCATCCTCAATTGATTTGTAATTCTAGTTTTTTTGTTTAGCTTGCTTGGTGCTTCAATGTTTTACTCGCCCTTCCTCTTCCTGTCTTGTTTGGCCACGGGAGGTGTTTTAGGTAAGGCTTCTGCAGGAACAACCTTTCCCTTTATTACTTCCTTTTTGTACGAACCAGGTCCAATTTTCCCCCTCATTCGAGTCACAAGTTTATTAGGTTGTTTCTCGATGGGGGTTTTTTTCTCCTCCTCTGAATGGTTGGATAACAGAGACATCTGTGGTGTTTCCAGTGCAGGTGGGTGCATGCTGGTAGCTTCGCCACTTTTTTTTTCCTTACCCTTTTTTGTAGAATACCTCAATTGCATGTGAGGGACTCCTCCTTCATGGAGGTCTCTGGCTTGTTTGTTTTTGAGGGAGTGCTCCTTATTTTAGGTCCTTTCCCCTTATTTTATGTGAGTTGGAAAGGATTAATTTAACTCACAGGCTCTATAGAAACCCTAACCTCTGTCTTATATTCACCTGCATCACCCTCATTCTGCGAATCGGGCACCTTTTCCTGCTCTTTCAATCCCATAGACTTCAATAAATAACCCAAAGGAATTTCAAGTTCCTCTAGAGAGAAATTCACCAACAATTTAATCAAGCCTTGATGGTATAAGCTCCTGTGAGAAGATTCAGGGTGACTTTGAACCCTCCTGGCCATTTTGGTTAGGCTCTTAAGAAGGTAATATGGTAAATTAAGCTATCTATATCCACTTAGATGCATAAAGAAATGAATGTGATAACAATGTATAATGTTGAATTGACCCTCACATGTTATATACCTCTGCACTGTTGTTAGGGCTCCTTTCCAGTCTACCTTTATCCATGACACAGGGATTCCTTGGCTCCAGTCGGGGTCTTGGTGCTCGGAAACAAGGAATTTGTTGCAAAGGTTAGGAGGTAGATTTCCTTTATTAAACCATATTTCCCCACAGACAGGGAGAGCGCAAGATACTCCAATGAAGTGTTCTATAATATGAATCCAGGTATCCCCAAGCAGGTTCTGGAAGCCATCGAACGTCTGCACGAACATCATAGCCAGGCTTGTGTAGTGTCCTTCAAATGTGAACAAGAAATCATACCACTTAGTCTTTATGAACATATCTTTGATTTCGAGTATGGCTTCAAACAATTTCAGGCCTTATGGCTCAATCATGTTCAACTACCATCATTCTCGAGGAGGAACCATGGTGGAAAGAGTAGCTTAGATGTCGATGATGTAGTGAATGCGGATTTATTCATATTGAAACTGATACATGTGTGTTTTTAACCCTTCGTTCAAGTTGTAGTGGCCATGATGAACTAGTACAGTTATCACAATCATGATTGATGTTGTGTAATGATGGAGCTACATGTAATCTGGTGTGTAGGTGCTTGTTTATGATCACACACATATGCAGGCGCCATTCAAATGGTTCAAACATTTAAAATAACAAATTAAATTATAAACTAATTTCAACATTAGCGCACCAATCCTTGTTTGCAAGAATAGCTTGGTTCTTGCAATCAACTATGTTCTTCATATAAAACACTTTCAAACCTAGTATGAGATCAACCAATGGAAAATTTGATGACAATTACCTCAAACCCAAACCATGACATGTAATTATCCTTCAAGAAAACAAAAACATGGTGCAAAGAATCATTCAAGAAAGGTAATGATAAAAAACTAAGTCATTTATTAATGGGGAGCCAACTTAACTAATTAGAAAAGGAACGATTTTTTATGGAGGTATAGGGCAATGACAGAGGAGGGGTAGGGGTGCAGAATTAGGTCTCAAAATCTTCTTTCATGATATCTTCCCTCTTCCTCCCGTCTTAAGTTTGGTCCATTCTTTTCTTGCCTCTGAAATTGATTTATGCTTTGCATCAATTGAGAATTTATCTGATTTTATTCTTTTATCAGACTCTCATTTTCTTCTTTGTATCTCATTACTTTTATTCTTAGGATTCTCACAGTGTTTATTAATGTTTCTTTTTCCCCTCTACCCTTGTTTCCATTTGATTCTATCTTTGCATTACCAACACTGATATTCTATCCTTTGGATTCTTTATCATGAGTGAAGGCTCCCTCTCCTTCCTCCATTTCTTGAATATGCATTCTTATCTTGAACTGATATGTTTATAACTCCTAATTCTACAAAATGTGCAAGAAACCATTTTTGTTAGAAATATGCATATCATAAAAAATTGTTAATTAATACTACAGGTCCTTTTTCTGCTCAATTTATGAATATTTATATCATAATTATCCAATTTATAATAATTCCAAGTTATTCTCCTCTGGATCATATTCCAACAATTTTACTCATGCCTTGATTCGATCTCTGAGTTGAAAGTTATGGCTTCATGAAAAAACCACTTTCAACCCATTTATGCATTTTTTCCACTGGTGTAATTTTATTAAAATTCCAACTTCAATCAACTACAGAAGAAAATATGTCAGGAACTAGAGAAAATTTTATATGAGGCTTAAATAAAAATAATGACAAGGAATTCATAAAAACTCTCATATTTGCAATCTAATGCTCCAATCAAAAACTGCAGCGATATGGAAATGACTATTTTGTAGTGCATGATTGGCTTCCTTAATATCAGTAAAAATTTTGACAAGTTTTTATTTGTCACTCCTTCCATCTACTATTCTCCAGAATGTTTTTGTTACATTCTTCTGAATATGCATTGTATCAAACAAATGAGCTATTTGTAGGTGCTCATAGTAGGGCAACCTACTGAATTTTATAGGGTAACTTTTCATTCCTCATGGAAGCCCATTAATGCCTTGACAACATTTATGAAAAATAATTAATGAGATTACAATAATAATTGTTAGATACAATAAAAAAAAATTGATATAAATTAAACTAGTAAAAACATTAATATATATGAAGACACAGACTAAATTATTAACTTGACGGTTTAATATATTGTATTCCAACTTCCATAGGTGAGGTGTCATTCTTCGTGGTTTTATTACAGTCTCTTATTTTGAATTGAAAATATGTTTTTATGTAGTTCGATACCTATGGTTCTTAGGGAGGAAGTGCCTATAATCATCAAATGCATCATTTCCTACACTTCTTGAATGATGTGATTTCATCCTAGGACCACAAACTGGACATGCACATTTACCCTTTGTTTAAAGACTTGCAAGATTATATGGATTAATGTCAATATTATTTATATAATGAGGAATTGATATTTAAGAAGCATGCATCATATTTTCATAAAATTATATACTATTAAATTCCATCAGTATGTTACATACCACAAAAATGTTTTATCCCTGGGTCATCATTAATTTTCCATGTAAGTATTCCACGGAATTGAAATTGATTTTACCCTATTGGTCTAGAGATGTCATTCATAGTGATGCCAACCCATAACTTTACTAGCTTGTCGATAAGAAGCTCAATATATACATTCATATATTTAAATCGGTACTTACATAATTGGGTGAAAGTACACATAATCACTATCTTGTATATATATAAGTAATTATGCAACAAATAAGAAAAACAAAATACAACGTTCAAAACAATTTTGTAAATAAATACCTAGAAAAATCATTGCAAGCATTGTGTGCTCCTACTTTATTGACATCCAAGGAGGAAGCCTATTTTTTATAAAAATATACGACACACTAAGTAAATAGACCTGAGCTCACCAAATGGCTTGACACCCTCAGCTGCCAGTGAAAGCCTAACATTACAAGGTTCTTCTTTAAAAATTGGCCATGTTTCTTTGATGTTCCTTAATGCAGAAACATCCACAGGCATTCGAAGAACACAATATTCACTTCTATGCCGTGCACTGTAATCCATAAACTGTGCAATTCTTTGGCACCTAAAAATTCATTGCAAACGTGGAATTATTCGAATATGACAAAGAACCTTGTGAGGCGCCTTTTTTGTTACTTGATCGGTTCGATATCTACTGATTTGACATTGTGGGAATTTTGTTTCTGATGCATATTGTCCATAATATATAATACGATCATTGGAACATCCATCAATAGCCTGATACTACATTCCAATATCTTTCATAATGGCACACATATATCGGTATGTGTGAGGTAAATTATTTGACGGTGGTAAGAAAAAATCACCTAACAATCTACAACATAAAAAAAACTAGTTAATGTAAATAATAGTAATAAAAAATATTGCATCCTTAATTTACACATTAATTGACACTACAAATAGAGAAAAATAAATTTGACCTTTATGTATAATATGTGACAAATTATACTACGTACCTTAGGATCTATGTGAGACAAGTGTTTGACAAACCATTCAATATCTTCAAGTTCACCAACAACATTATAGCAGAGAGAACATTTGTTTTTGAGACTTCATAAAGGGGTTGTTATGCCTTCTCAGGAAAAGGTACATCATAAATATCATCATCGTTTTCCTCATCGATAGGAGAAAAGATGTCCTAGATCAATCTATTTGTCGCATCATTCAACTCAACAATAGTATTGGTGTCATCTTTTTCCATAGGATTGACGTGATATTCAATATTCGTACCTTCTTCCACATCTTGTACAATAGTATTTCTACTACTACTTAGCAAATATTTATATGGCGACAAACACCTAGTAGTATTTATCTTTACAATTGAAAAAAATCAATAACATTAGTGTATATAAAAAAACTTAAAACATTTTTTTTTTAATTAGAATCAATACAAAGACATATATAATGAATAACTTACCATGGGATGAATTGTATGCCCCCCTTCACAATGCCCATATGTAAAACAACGTTTTTCAGTTGATTTCCTTATAACTCTTCTTCTTTTCAATCCCCTACATTCATACCAAGGGAAATAACATTTCTCATCAGTACCGACCAATGCCTTCCATGCAGCCTTTAACCTAACAACTTTCCTTTCACTCTCTTTAGGTGTTGGCATTGGGATTTAAAAAAGAGACAAAGTAATATTAAAAATTTGTAACCTTCAAAGTACAAAATTAGAGCTATGCAGATCAAGAATTGTATTTGAGGAAAGTCGCACATAGAAAATAGACCAATAAATCATGCAACAAACAATGAGAATACAAATCTTTTATAACCATCCCACCTACAAAATAATTGTCAAAACCACTAACCTCCATCAATCTTTCGACGAACTATGACTATGTCAAAGTTGACCAAACCAGTGAGGTCTGTGACCGTTAAATTGTTTTTAAATGGGTAGTAGGAATCCACTCTTTTCTGT
>SNQJ01S0035671.1:10357-35695 GCA_010110895.2 Picea sitchensis
TCTTTTGTTTGCCTGTCATCTTCACTGTTGTAATTGCCATCATCATTGCTGTACTTGCCATCAATGACAAGCATATGCTACCTGTTAAACATTTTCCAACATTTTCATTGATAGATCAGTGAAATTTCACCTAGGTTCATCGCAATATTGACGAAGATCAATTTTCATTGGAATTCTGACGTTATTAGGGCACCGAGAAAAAAAATTGAATAATTTGCGACTATATGATTGAATTTATCCTTACCATCGAAAGTTTTTGTCGAATTAAAACCTCATATGTAGTACTGAATTAAATTTGGTTTCCCCATCATTTACCATGTCTATCTTGGAAGAACATTTACATCTAATCCTAAGTCAAAAATGATGTTATCCATGTCATACTCTCCTATCTGTGCACTCAATTTGAATTCTTTGTTTGTCCTCTTCTTGTTCAATACTTGGTTCACTTGTCTCTATGTTGTAGGTACTTATATTTCTTGGGTGCACAGATTGATCATCCCACATAGTGCATTCAATGTTGTTTCGTCCTTCATCAACTCTAAACAAATCTTTAGAAAATATTTCAAAGTGTTTACCTTCTCGACTGACCTTTTTGGAATGGTGAGATCATAAACTGATGGCATGTCATATATTGGTGGTGCATTTGACATTGATGCTATCTAGTCTAGTCCTAGTATTTCCTTTGTGTGTTTTTGATATGTCTCTTTCTCTTTCTATGGGTTAAATGTCGGCATAGGGTCTGTTTCTTTTCTTATCCATTACTCAATCCCCTTTCCCTTTTTTGTCGTATCTGCTCTGGTTCCAGTTCCTCCACATGTAACAACTGATATTATGGGATGATATTCGCACTCCTCGGCAGCTATCATCTATATTTTATGGTTCTAGTTTTGGATCTGATTTTGGTTCTGGTTTTGGATCTGATTCTGGTTCTAGTTCTTGTTTCGTTTTGCCTACCATTTTGTTATCAGTTGAGGACAATACTTTGTCACATGGTCCAATTCTCAGTAGTACGTTCACGTCGTGAAAGGATTTGAGAAGTCTCTCACTAAATTTCCCAGTTGATTACAATACAAATTATTGGTCCTATTCCTCCTCTACCAAATCCTCCACATCCTCAGCCTCTGTCGAATCGTCCTTATCCACCCTAGTTAAATCCTCTCGAATTATTATATTGTGGAACCAGTCCTTCTTCTATGACATTTTCATCTTGTATTTTGTATGAATCCATAGTTCATTCTCTCATTAAGTTGAATGCATGACAATCCTTCTCATCGTGTCCCACAAATTTGCAAAAATTAAAAAAAAAATCATGGGCGTACGCTGGTACTTCTACAATAATGGAAAATAATTCGGATGATGTCCCCATGTCTTGCATATTTCATAATACCCTACTCCTCCTTCCAAAGTTTTCAATGCTCATGTATCCATATACTACACAAATTTTGGGCATTCGTCTTTATAGTGGCCTTCTGTCTTACATGTAATACACCAAAAATTTTCATGATTTTCCTTTTCCTTCATTATTCTAACAATTGAATCCTTAGAACAAACAAATGTGACTAAACCTATGTCATTCCTATGCTATCTCCTAAAGGAGATGCTTTTAACTTCATCACAATTTCTAATTCTTTTGGCTTCGACGTGACCTTATGTTGTGTTAGAGGATAGCGAATGTGTGACAAAAGACCTACAATAAACCATTTTGTATGGTGTTCATCAGGAATCTGACATGTTAATCTACCCATCACATATTTAAACCTCTTCTTGTAATCCAAAACTATTTCATTCTATATTTTCTTAATTTATTTAAGCTCGGTGATATACTGCGACTCGAATTTTAGCTTCTGAAATTCCTTTAATAAGGCTTGTCCAATCTCTTCCAATGTCCTTGATTGTCCTACTAGTGTATTAGTCCAATACTCCATGTACCATAATAATGCATGACCTCTGAACATTATTGCTAACCATGCAATATTCACTAACTCATCTTGGACATTCTTTGTAATCCATATTGTCTCACATACAAATATATGTTTATCTAGGTATTCTGACCCCGCTCCCTGGAATTTCATCATTCTTAATGTTTGTTTATTCTTGCTATTTTATTATGTGTAGTACTTACCTTAGGTGATTTTGAATGAATCCGGTTCACTATGTTAGTTCCACTAATATGACTATTGTTCTAACTCACCCCGCTAAGTACAATTTCTATTGAAAAAGTTTTGGTTTCTCCTTCAGATCTTGGTGACACACACGGGGTCGTGGGTTTGATGCATATTTCATTATGAGATGGTATTTCTTCTTATGATGGACTGTACTGAGTATCCTTTTCTTTATCTTTCCTTTCTCTATATGGCGTGATCTGAAGTACTGCACAAGGGTCTCTTTTCTCAAATACTTTGTGTTTCTCTTCTCTCTCAGACACAATCTCCTTCTTACTATACCTAAATCTTTTCCCACAGTGAAATACTCCAATCTCTTTGTCTGATCAATATATTCCTCTCTCATAATCCTTAGTCCATTTGTTCCTTATTCATCCTTTTCCACTCTCAGACAATCCTCTAGTCATCCCCCAACCCCCCTATGTGCAAGAAGGTTCCTCGCAGTCAAATTCCATCTTCATAACATTATTTTCACACAAAAACATATTTATCCAAATAGAAAGTGCATTCAAAAATATTCTATACGGACCCTTGAAACATTCCCTCTATGTGACACTATAAGACTGGGTACAATATATTCCAAACTCTATATTGTAACCCCCCAATATACTATTTAAACAAAAATCAACTACGCGAGAAACTTTATTACTTATTGTATTCAAATTTCTAATCAATTCAAGAGTCCATTTTCTCGGAGCCTCAGCTCGATATCTCCCAAAATTCTTCACTAGCCTTTCTAACCATTCGGTCAAAATTAAAATTCACCAAAGAATATTTCATGAAGGTTTGTAAACCGATAACTTTACAACCATTGTTTGTTGTGTATCCATGGGTTCCTATTTTGTTCTCTGGAAAATTATCATTGCTTCCTCTCTATTCATTATGTGATCTCTTCCTTATTCAGCCTCCAAAACATTCCCCTTAACTACAAAACTTGGTCCCAATAATGAAATCATATGTTGGTGCATAGTGGGAAGACCCTAGGTTCAAAGATAAAATGCGAACAAAACCCTTAGACACCAACCCTTTTAGCATCACTTCCAAGCAAGTGAGGTCTCACCCAAGGAGTCTAGAGGGCCTGTAGGAACCATGTTTCTGCAGTGATGAGGGGAAGTGAGTCATTCAATAGGTTCTTACTATGTGTTCCATTTTCATCACTTAACAATTAATTATAATGCAACATATCCTATGTGTGACATTACTCTACTTGGCATTAATTCATTTACTGGTTACTTCAGTGTGTGACATTATGACAACGTATATGAATAACACATTCATAATACTAAGATTTCATCATCACTATGAAATATCAGTAACATGTTCACAATACCAAACATTCAATAGATCTATGGTACAAAAAATCACATTAAGACACAAGTTTTAACATGGTTCACCCCAATCTGGTCTATGTCCACAATGGTTGGCTTCTTATATTAGTCATTTATAGTTTCCTTATAGCTACGCACTACACTTACAAAAATATTCAACAGTAACCATTACTCAAACCTTCCTAATTGTTATGTTGCAATGCGATCCCACCCCCCGAAAACCTCAACCATAACCTCTGAAAACTTATCCAAAATCTCAACCTCATCCACTATCAATTTTCCAACTACTCGAACTCCCTCTACCCAAAAACCCATTACAAATTATATATTTACAATAGGGCCAAGCCCATTATAATATGAAAACAATGTCCCAAAATCCTAATTACTTTCCACCTTTTGCAAGTTGACTCCCGAACATGCTTCAACTGCTTTGCACACATGTTGATCCTTAGCCAAAATTTCATGCAATCCATTCCACTGCAATTCCCAAGACTTATCCAAAATGCTTGTCGAACATGAAGTATAGCAGAAAAGGGTATCCCCTATATGATATATAGGTGTTGCATTCAGCAGAAAGAAGAAATATGAGAATAGAAGACCACCCAATGTTGCATGAGTTTAGAGATGTATTTCCAGAGGAGATACACAGACTTCCTCCTAAGCGATATCTTGATTTTTCTATAGTTATTGTGCTAGAGAAATACCAGCATCAAAATTACCATATTGAATGAGTACACCAAACATGATAGATTTAAAAGTGTAACTAAAAGAAATGATGGATGAAGGATATATCAGACCGAGTGTATCCCTATGGGGATCACCTGAACTATTTGTGAATAAGAAGGATGGCACATTGTAGTTATGTATTGACTACCGACAATTGAATAATATGACCATCAAGAACAAGTATACATTACCCAATATTGATGATCCTTTTAACCATCTCAGAGGAGCTACAATCTTTTTTAAAATCGACTTGAGATTGAGATATCACCAAGTCAGGATTAACGATAAAGACATCAACCAGAAAAAATTTAGAACAAGGTATGGACACTATGAGTTTGTGGTGGTTCCATTTGAGATTATTAACAAAACAACTACCTTCATGTGCTTAATGAATAGTTTTCTCAGCAAATATTTGGATAAGTTTGTCCTAGTGTTTTTTAATGATATTCTAGTATATTCTAAGATCAAGGAAGATTATGAAGAACATATTAAGATGGTGTTACAGGTGTTGAGATATCACTAGATATATTCCAAGTTCAACAAGTGTGACTTCCTTTAGAAGGATATCCAGTGTTTGGGCCACATAATCTCAGCAAATGGAGTTGTAGTAGATCTTATGAAGATCTAGGAAATCATGGATTGACCTAATCCTTGGAATGCAACTGAGGTAATATCATTTATTGGATTAGATGGATATTATAGGAAGTTTATTAAGGGATTTTCCAAGATCATCCATCCCATTACATCACTGCAAAGAAAGGTGATTAAGTTTGTATGATCAGTAGAGTGTGAATCCATATTTCAGTAGATGAAACATCTCTTGACCAATTCCCTTGTTTTAAAAGGTGTAGATGTCGAAAACGATTTCTTAGTCTCCACTGATTCTTTCAAGGAAGGACTTGGTGGAGTTGTATGCAAGAAGGGCATGTGAACTATTATTATTCAAGGAAGTTGAATGAACATGAGAAACGATATGTTGCCCATGACTTGGAGCTTGTAGTTATTGTGCATGCATTGAATATGTGATGGCATTACTTTCTTGGACAAAGATTTGTCTTGATGACAAATCATTGTGGTCTGAAATATTTGTTTGATTAGCCATGATTGAATGCTAGAAAGGCCAGGTGGATGGAATTAATCAGTGAATTTGATTTAAATATCAATCAAATAAAAGGTAAATAAAATTGAGTGGCATATGCCCTCAATTGAAGTGTGCAAATGATTCACTCAGCAACAACAAGTGTATGTGAATCTGACATCAAGAAGAAAATTAGAACTCTCTTGCAAGAGGATGAGCATTTCAATATGGTAAAAAAAAAAAATCAACAAGATCCAAACACGAAGAATTCTGAGTAATATCAATTTACAACAGATAAACTATTGATATTTAACCACATGTTGTATGTACTTGAATCAACATAACTAAAACACCTCATTGTTGATGAGATTCATAGAATACATTATATGGGTCATCTTGGTTTCCAGAGAATGATAGAAATAGTAAGGAAACTATATTAATGTCCAAGAATGAATAAGGACATTGCAGAGTATATTGCAAAGTGCTTGGAGTGCCAACAAGTCAAAATTGAACATAAGAACCCTGCAATATTATTGCAACCATTGCCAATTCTAGAATGGAAGGGGAAAATTGTTTCCATGGATTTTGTTACAGGTTTTCCAAGGATATTTAAACAAAATGATGCAATCGTGGTAGTGGTGGATAAGCTAGGAAAGGAAGATCACTTTATCCCAATTAAATCTAACTTTAAAGCTATATATGTTGTTGATGTTTTCATGAAATAATTTTTTAGGTTGGATGGTATGCCCAAGACTATCATTTCGGATAGAGATGCAAAATTCACATCTAATTTCTAGAAAGGCTTGTTTGCAGGTTTAGGAACATAGATAGAACTTAGAATGGCCTACCATACCTAAGAAAATGGGCAAACTTAAAGGGTGAATAGATTTTTGGAATACATGTTGAGGATGCAAGTCATGCATCATCCCAATAAATGGGAGGAATATTTTCATTTGATAGAATTTTCTTACAACAATTGCTATCAAGAGTCATTCAAGATAAGTCCATTTGAGGCTCTATGTGGAAGACAATGTAGAGTCACAATTAGTTGGGATAGTCTAGTCAACAAGATCACACTTGGACCAGACCTATTAAGAGAGATGGAATAAGAAGTGAATAGAATAAGGAATAATTTGAAAGTATCCCAGGATAGACAAAAAATCTATGCATATAAAAAAAGTATTGATAATGTATTTAAGGTTGGAGATCATGTGTATCTCAAAGTGAAACCCGATAGGAGTTCTCCGAGGACAGGAAATTGTGTCAATTTGGCACCCTGCTATTGTGGACCATTTGAAATATTGGAAAAAGTAGGACTAGTGGCATACAGACTTTCCCTACCACCTACTATTAGAGCTCACAATGTGTTCCATGTATATTTATTAAAGAAGTATTTTCATGATTCTAATCATGTTATTGATTGGACTGTGATACAGGTGGAACCCATGGGATAATTCCATCCCAAGCCTCAATGCATTCTGGAAAGGAAAGAGACATTTCTCTATAACCAAGTCATATTGTAGTGCAAGGTGCAATGGAAGCACTTTGGACCAGATGATGCCACATCGAAACTGGCAGACCATGAGAATGGCATACCCATTTTTTTGTTTTATGTATAAATTTGTTTATATATGGTTTTAGAAACAACGAGGACAGTGTTTCCTTAAGGGGGAGGGGAATATAACACCCCATTTTCCCCCAATACTATAATTGATTTTAATGCTCCATGCATTTTAAATAATGAAGACTGTAAGTGTGTTTTGTGTTAATAAAAATACCAATTAGTTGGCGAAGAGGGAAGCCTTGCAGTACTAGCCATGATACCATCAATGGGAATGGTAAGGTGGAAATGGGAATTTTTAATGAGGAAAATAGGAATCTCACCCAGGAACCCAGCCTACACATGCATGAATTGAATGCATAACTTGTCCAAAAGTACCCTTTTTACCTTAACCTTAAGAAATAGTTAATGGCTTGCAGACTGGGTGGTTGGAGCAGTTATAATTGCCTCCAAAATTGGTACCGGGATAAGAAAAGGATTGATTGCAATGCCAATTATAGGTACACAACAGAGGTTCCCCCCTTCAAATTGGGAGGTTTCTTCTAACATAAGTGAGTGGGGATCTTGAGGAAGAGAGGAAAGGAACTAGAGAACGTGTAGATCACAGGGAAAGAATCATGCAGATGAAGAGATACAAAGAACATAAATATGTGTAGGGACAAAACAAAAATAACAGAAGAACAAGTAGAATTGAGAATAATCACATATAGAGATGAGTCATAGAATCAAGAAGATGCAATGAGTATAGGCTCACGCACATAGCTTTGAGTATCATAAAATATATAGGAATTTTTTTTGAAGAAAATAAAAATCTTTCCCAAGAATTGAATGGTCACCCTGGATTAGAGAAGATCCATATCTAGATTGGATCCAAAGAGGATTGTGACTTGGTGATGGCTGGAAAGAAATCAGAATTGGTAAGGAGATTTTTTCAAGGGATTGTGTAGCAGAGAAGGGAATCCCTTGTGCAAATAAAATCTAGATGGAAAGGAACCTAATAAACCAATGGAGGTCCCGGGATCAATGGGAAGAGGGAAGCTTATGTTGTTTCTTATGGAGTGAAGGAGAGTAACCTTCCTAATCCATTCCTCTAATTTCTTAGTTAATTGTGAGAGCCCCCTAGTAGTATCATGGTCTGGAATGGGGGTGACCTGTTGTAGAAAAACAAGGTGCAGCATATCCTAAGGTTAGGTGGAAAGGCCTAAGGTTGGGTGGAGAGGCCTTCACCTTTAGTCAATTGGCTGGCTAAATTCATCATTGAATAGATAAGTGTTTTTTCTTGTATTGTTATTGAATGCATATTAATGATTTTAGATTGTACCATGTTCATGTAAATGGTTTAAATATGAATGAATGTTCAATTGTGATTTAAATGAGTCGACTGTGTCAATGATATGAGGAAGGATATTATTGGTCGATGTTCTCTGTAATTATTTCCCTTCTTTTGAAATGAAAATCTTGCAAGATAGGAGATATTCATTTGGATGTTGGGTAGAGTGAACCCTTACTCACTGAAGAATGTCTAGAGGATATTGGGGATGCTCAGTCCAAAAAATTACATTTTTAAACCATCAAAATCCACATTTAAACCCGGAGTAAGTCGATACTCATTAATATGGAGTAGAGGACCAATATCGACCAATCATTGAGAATTATGTGTTTCGGCCTATGACTTAACCAACCCTCGAAGGAACTACCGAATTTTGGTGGGAAAAGGTTCCACCATCAAGGATTCCACAATCTTTCCTTACCCATTGAAAATTTCTTGCTGAAAATACGAAGAGAATAGACAATCATGGGATTGGAGGGTAGGATGAACCTTAGTCATCTGATTTCCACCAAGAAGTAGGAACCTGAGGTGGATATCCAGTTAACTGGGCCACCAGGAAACTAGTGCACCATGTGTGAATTGCATCGAAGGCCTTGCGAAATCCCAATGCTGGTGGGGTGGGGCTTCAACATAAGGTTCCACCCCCATGATGATGTATGCAAACGAGAGAGAGAGGGTCACGTCATCGTGATGTTTCATGTTAGCATGGTAGCCAGAATGCAATGGAGGGAGACACTTGTCGGTGTCGTATTTGTGTTGGTCAATTATTGGCCTTATTGGGAAGAAACCTTTGGTTTGGCACACCTAAACCTCCACCCTCAAATCCGAGAGATCGAGATATTTTTCCCATCGATATTTTGGAATGAGTTCAGGAGGGAACCCGTTATACTAGAGAACCAAACCATCAGGTGGGTGGTTTATGTTGATTTTTGTAGCTTCAATACGTATTATCACTAGAGGCCAAGGTGACATGCATGTGGGAATTTTTGTTGGCACAAGTTCTGACTTTCACTTTAGTGAAATTGGCCTATAAATGAAGCTAGGAACTCATGGGAAAGTTGATGGGATTTGTGGGTTTGTGTGGGGATTCCACACCCACAAATAGGATTAAAATATTCTAATGAATTTTTGAGTTTAGGAAGGGATCGTAAACTCACTCATTGGAGTCTTGTTTTTGAGTTAGCATAAGTGAGCCTCCACTTGTTCTAGGAGGTTTGGTGATTTCAGCAAAGGGAAATTATGCTAGGGTGGAAAATCTAGCCTAAGGTTGAGGACTCTCTATTTTTTGTTCTTGGCAAGGAAAGGTACAACTCATGTATGGAAGAGAGAGACAACCTCAAAAGGAAGATATTTTATGAAGTGAAGCAATTTGTATGAAGTGTTCGTACAGTTTTCTACATGTATGTGAGTTACAGTGGGAACAATCGCGTACGTACATGGGTTGCTATAGGAAAAATTATGGACATCTATACAAGCTCTTCTAGGTAGGGGCAGGTCCATACATGCTGATGACATGTGACCTCAACAGGTTGTACAGGTGCTTTGCAACATATTTTTGGGCATAGAATATTTCCAGGATATTGTTGAGGTTTTGGTTTTCTAATTTGTATGGTTATTGGAGAACAAGGTTGTTCTCAGTTTTGGTAATTTTGGAGGACAAGGTTGTCCTCATATTTTGGTGATATTGTATTGGTTGGGAGGGATGTTTTTTCCCTTAGTATTTATGATGATAAAAAGATTAAATAACTTAAATTTTGTTTCATATGTGTTGATGATTCATCTCTGATATTTTTTGTTTCTGCTACATATGTTTTCAGTCAATAATTTTCAATGTAGAATTGTTTAGTGATAACAACTAGGGAGTTATTGTTCGTTCACTGGGAAGCAATTTCTCAGATCTAAAAATTATTCACATAGAGTTGCATGTGAAAATTGGCAATGTCATGGTTGTATGACTCTTGGTGAATCTGAGGTCTTGGTGCTTGGTGGGGCAGGGTGCCCGATGTAGTAAGGTGCTCGATGGAGTTTTTTCCCAATTGGAGTGTGATCTTGAGGACCAAACCACTGGATAACCGACCACCGATGGAATCCTTGGTTGTGTTAGTGATGGAATCCATGGTTCTTGGTGCCTGGTGAGGCATGGAATACTCCTATGATACCATCATCGATAATGTGCATGTCTTCCTCCCATTAGTAGGGGTTTTCACATCGCGAGGTGGAGTTTCCTAATGTGTCAGCGCTGGGAAGTGAGAAGAAGGATGATGTGGTTGACATGAATCCACATGGATGCCACGTGTTTTCTAGGCATGAAATAGTTCAAAACCCTAGAAGGCCATAACTCTTGAACCAAGATTCATATTTTTACATGATCACAGTCGTTGGAAAGCCCTCGCTGAGTAGAACTAGGTTGTTAAACCAAATTTGAAATTGGATATATTTTATTTAAGATTGATGTTTAAGAAGAGTAATGAGGAAATTTGTACATCCCACTACCTTTATAAATTTTAGGGAGGGTCGGATCTATTACACCTTTACACAGATAGTCAATTATGTTTATAGATTTTTAGTTCATAATTGTGTTATGACTTCTTAGCTTCCTTTCTTAATAGTTATAAATTTTTCAATTTCATTGTTTTAATCCTTTTATTTTCCTTTTTAAAAGAATATTTGTACCAAAATTTGTCTTTTATTGAGTTCATAGTCAACCATGTTCTTTATCATCTAATTAAGCTAACCACACCTCATGTTGGGAAGAAATTCCTACAATGTGCACAAATATTAATTGTTCAAGGGTGACTTCATAGGATGATAACTCCTTGGGAATTGGGCCTACACCTCTTTTGAGTGTACTAAGGAATGAATATCAAATTAATTTCCTTCAAAGGGATTGTAATATGCTCTTTTCTGGCCTCAGATTTCCTAGGGTCTATTTTTATTGCAATACCTTTTCCTCTAATGATCTCCAATAGATCATTCAAAACATGTGTCATGGAACAAGGTGATCCCATGTCCCTAAGTGGAGGGATATGAAATGTTTCTATCACATTTTATATAGAAAGGTACATGCATTCGTAGTTATTTATAGAGGTAGTGATATCCTTTTCAAGGTATGTTCTTGTAGATTGATAGTTTTTCAGATCCACATAATTGCATTGGCTTTCTCTTTTTCTCATCCTGGGTAGGTATTTAGGTGAATCTTTCTCTTTTTCCTACCACTTTTTAAGCACATCCATGCTTAACTACACTTCATATAACACTACCTTTTTATCATTTATATTATCTAGGTAAGCAAGGAATTGAGTTGTATGAATTTGAAACTCTTCAAGGTTAATGTACATCAATATTTAAGCATTACTTAGTTCATCTTGGAGTTCAAAAGTGAAAATATTGAACTCAACCAAGGTGGTCATATCTGCCTCATAGTGTGCCACCTCTTGCTCCAACAATTCTTTTTTTATTGTATTCCCCAATTTCCTTTACCATGATTCTGATGTTGAATTTGGAATTAAGAGAAAAGGAAACCCTTTCATAAGTCGTGGCAATGGGATTAGTTCTTGTATCTTCCATCAAAAAGGTTTTGTAAGTGACCATGCTCTCGAGAACTCCTAGTAGTTTGAGCTTTTTGTATGATTTCTTCAGCACCTAACCTTTACTTTTGTCAAACATGAAAGAATCCAAAATTGCAACCACATTAGATTTGCATGGGGTGAAATTTTCCAATATGAGTTCACCCAGAGGAAAGTGGACTCCCATGATGGATTTCCCTCAGGTTCTGCATAAATTTTCAGGATGAGAAGTTCCTATGTCCATGGGTTTTGAGTCCCTTGCTTCCTCATCCCTTTTCCTTTATACTTCCTCTTGTTATTTATTTTTTTCAGTATTCCTCTTCATATGTCAGCATTAAATATTCATTTATTTTCCTCTCCCCCACCTCTTGTTGCAGCCTTAAATCCTTAACTTCTTTTTGTAGAATCAAATATTCATCCTCCTTTTCCATTATGATTCTAGTTTCTTCTACCACTTCTACTTCTTTATCCCTAGCCTCCCTATCGAGTATTTCTCTTTCTAGTGTCTCTTTTTTCTTTTCCTTTCCTCATCTACCAATACTACCCATCCTAAAATCCAATTCATCAAATGATGTGAATCTCCTAGATATCTCCTCTTCTTACCATACTTCACTCTGATAAAACCATCTATATTTCTAGGCATCACAGTGGATACTGACTACATTTAAAGGATCATTCCTTTTAAATATTTCTTCTCCAAAGTGGAAGGCAACCAAATATTCAAATTATACAATTGCTTCCTTTACATGTTTAATTCCATATGCCCCTATATGGAAAGGAAAGGAGGGCCATAGTTTCTTCTTATCATGAGAGAGAGATGCACCAAATCCATTCAAAAATGCTTGATAAGCTCCAAAAATGGTAGCAGATGAGGTGCCTTGATAGCTCCAAAAATGGTAGAAGATGATGTGCCTTGATAGCTCCAAAAATTATTTTGTATGTCCCTCTCTCCATGACATACCAATCCCCAATATCTATAATCACAAAGATATATTTATCCATCATGAACTAAGTAGGTTCACCAACGATCAATTTATATATAGGAACTACAAAATGTTCATATATTTTGGTGTAGTGGATTATGAACCTTTTGTTCCCAAATAATTTGACAATAAATGTGAATAGGTGCCTAACCGGGCTACCATTTCCAACCCATTCTTTGGAAACTATTCATGACATAGGAAATTTCTAGTAGATATGAAGACATATTAACATTGGTGGGACACCTAAGGCTATGTTATTGGCCCTATAAATGGCTTGAGTCATCGACACTAAGAGTATAGAAGCCGAATTAAACATTTCCCCGATCTAGGTGATTTGGTGAATTAGTGGCACCCATGACTCCTTAAATTGTTTTCAGTCCTCTTCACTAGACAATCTACTTGTTAATGCCACTATGATTTTGAATGGACTTATTATATGTTTTTTGGGATAGGCTCACAATATCCTAGTTTTGAAATATTTTGGATTGATCCACCAAATCTTGAGAAGATCACGATAATTCAAGGAGAATTGTGGGATCCATTCCTCTTTGATATCAACAATTAATTGAGATAATTTATACAAATTTCTAGGGTTGAGCTTTCGGATTAGGAGGAAATGAATTTTCCTAAGGTGTCCCTAACTATATTGTTATGTATGTTTTCTTAACTGATTAACCATGAAAAGACCTCAACGTAGGGGAAAATTGTAGGTTTGGTTGTGACTTTGTGAAAATCCAATTTCTTGATCTATTGGTATACACCAGCATCTAGATTTACTTCCCTGTGAAGGAGAGGTATTTCTATGTAAGTTTCTTCTTTAAACATTTGGTATATATCTCCCCACTTATAACTAGTTCACATGTCCATGTTGAATCAAGTTTCTCCATAGAATGGTCTAAGGGTGCTCATATATATTTCAAGTTCTACTAACTCTTCCCTATTTAGGCTCAATTCAATAATTACATATTTCTATTTTCTCTGTCTTTTGGAAGCCATCTCTAAATCCTATGACTCAACCATTTCAACAATAGAGTACATTAGTGAGGTTAGAAGTAATATCAAAATAAAATGTCGATTTTGGTCAAAGATATTATCTTAAACAAAAGAAAGAGAATACATAACTTCTAGGGAAGTGGTTTTTACGATCCATGTCTTTTGGTGTTGCATATATTAGTGATTCCCCAAATGCCCCTAATAACTGTGAGAAATTCCTCTTTTCATTTGTTTGTCGAGCTAAATAACTAGAGAATATCCATGATTAGGAATAATCAATAAGGGCTATGAATTAAATGTTCCACAAGCTATGGTTTGAGTGTAATGATTAATAGTGGGAGACCCCAAGTTGAGAGGAAAATGAGATTTTGGAAACTTGAGCTCGCTAAATTTAGCTCATTATCCAATGCAATTAAGGAATAAAAAAGCTAACAAGAGCGATAAATATAGAAAACATCCTCTCAATAAAAAACCATAATAGAGACCTCTCACAATGAGATATCAAGGTGTTGAAGTCTCTTACTCTTCAAGTGGTCTCTACTTAAATACCTTGAAACTAGGTATGTGCTAGTCTATGATCTCAGCCTCTCATCATAAGGGATATAAATAATTATCTTAATCCTCATCCTCCTAAGTGTCTTCTATTCTCTCTCAGAATATTCTAATAGAGGAGCATATATGGGTTAAATGTATATGATATGACCCATAGGGAGAGAGGAATATATGGGGCTAAGTATGTACATGTAATGTAAATAACATATATGTAATAGAGACTGTGCCTAATAATAGTAAAAGGGCTAAATGTACATGTAATGTGTAAATATATATGTAATAGGGTTGTACTAATAGTAAAAGGGCCTCATTTGTAGGTGTGAATAGGTATATATAGAGATCATGTATTCATTATTGAGGGATGTGAATTGTGATGTATAAATGTATTTAGTTATGTGGAGGAGGTTCTCCTACTATTTAAGGAGTTTTTGTGTAACTAATATCTCTTATATATGTTGGAGTTTTGATCCATTCTCACAATGTTGTACATGGTGTGCACTTATGTTATGTTATGATATCTTAAGAATTTGGCTCATTACATTTGGTTTTAGAGCATCGATCCTAGGGTTTTTCTTCTCTAAGCAAGTTATATTATCATTTTCGCTACACCATTTGTTTTGGGAGGATTCAGAAAATGAAAATTGTAGGTTATTTATAAGACATATCAAGGTACCTTATATACAAATTCCATCCTCTAGTTCGTTATAATTTGGAGATATACCCTATGGAAGATAAGGTGTTTTTACTAGTCCTATTACTAGTTTCAAATAGGTGTTCTAGGTAAAACAATTATATATTCTTTAGAAAGGATCCAAATTTAGTGAGACCAGTTTCATTTGAAATATTCCAGTCCATAGAATTTTTGGTACACTTTTTAGAATCATGTATTAAATATTGGACACATGGAATTCTGTACAAGTTCTCTCTCCAGGAAATGCCAAAAATAAGCAAGGTTTGGTAAACTTACCATAACTTTATTTTGGCACACCCAATTTTGGTCAAACCTATGGAATTGCAAAGAAGACATATCATAGTACTATAGGTAGAAATTTCAAACTCACAAGGCCCGAAATTTCAGAAATACATTAGAAGGAAGGTCGGCCAGAAGGAGAAACTCCAAATCAAGGTTTCAAAGGTATGTTCACTTAAAACTATCATAACTTTTGATTGGAAAATTCAATTGATTTGGCTCAAAATCCATTGGAAAGAGAAAACATAGAATATTACATTGGAACAAGGATTATAAATATTTTATATCATTATTCTTAATATATTTAGGTTGTAAGTTGAGTGTTTGGGTTAGACCTCAATTAAGCATCAATGACAATGCATATATTTAGTGGAGATGAAGATAAAGATGAAATCAATCCCAGTGAATGGTTGAGGATGATAAAGGAAACTAATTTGACACCTTTTATGACATAATTTTATTGACTAGTGAAGCTTTTAGGTGGTGGGATGTCCTTGATAAAGTTACTAAACTCTACCCCACATGGGAATATTTTGAAAAACTCTTCTCAAATAAGTGGATCATCTATCCAAAAAAGGAGTAGATGTGTAAAATTCAATAGGAGTTAAAAGAAGAAAAAGAAGATATCAAGAAGAAGGGTGATGAGCTATCTAAGATACAATAAATTAATGAATAACTTGTTAAATAAGTTCAAAAATTAAAACATGGAATGAGTAGTAAAGGGAAGTGGGAAAAGGACAAGGAAAGGGAAGAATTAAAAAAGAAAGATGAAGAAATATGTAGATTAAGAAACCATAATAAGAAAACTATTGGTTGAGGTTAAGAGAGTGAAAGAAGAAAAGAAGAATTATGAAAATCAAGAAGAAACAAGGATCTTGGATGAATAATATACCAAAATAATTGAAGAGGAAATTCGCAAGAAGGTTGAGGAATCCATAAATACTAATGAGGTAAAATCATAAATGAAATCCAAAATTGAAGAAGGATGTTAGAATTTGATAAATGGGGTGACATTATAGCTTCAGAAGGAGAAAAAATAAATTCTTCAAGAAGGTCACCAGAAGATACTTGAAGAAGTTGAACTTCATCTAGAGGATGTACATGCCCAATATGATGGTATTATATCCAAGGCTAGAGTAATCAAAGACCAAGAAAAGAGGATAGAGGATGTCATTTTCTCTGAAAAGAAGATAGCGGAAATGGGTGTGTAGAGTGAAGAAAAATCGTCAAATGTGAAACCATATCGACACCCTCGTTACTAGGAAAGAATTCAAGGAAGACAAAAAGGTCGATATCAACATTATCAAGGAATAAGATAGAATATCAACATTATCAACATTATCAAGGAATAAGGTCACCAGAAGATACTTGAAGAAGTTGAACTTCATCTAGAGCATGTACATGCCAAATATGATGGTATTATATCCACGTATAGAGTAATAAAAGACCAAGCAAAGAGGATAGAGGATGCCATATTCTCTAAAAAGAAGATAGTGGAAATGGGTGTGCAGAGTGAAGAAAAATCGTCAAATGTGAAACCATATCGACACCCTCATTACCAGAAAATAATTCAAGGAAGAAAAGAAGGTCGATATCAACATTATGAAGGAATAATATATAATACTTACCAATGTTCATGGAACAAGGCATCACAAAACCATTATTCAAAAAGATATTATCATAGACCAACATCTACTACAAATTGGAGAAGCTTTAACAACAATGCATGGAATCAAGGGAAAGAAAATTATGCAACATCTAGCCACGAAGGATTACGACCGAAAAGAATTGATTTTGGATGGATGGATCATCATCAATGGAAAGAAGAAAGAAGTAACATAAGAAAATAATTTTACTTGGTTTTTTCACATGTGAAGACTTTAATTGCAACGCTTTGAGAATAAAAAAATTTGAAGTAGTGTACTATGTTATGACCTAAGGGGGGCATATATAGGTTTAAATGTATATGATATGACCCCAATGGGGAGAATATATGGGGCTAAATGTACATGTAAAGTGTAAATATATATGTAATAGGGTCGACCTAATAGTAAAATGGCCTCGTGTGTAGGTGTGAATAGGTATATATATAGATCATGTGTTCATTATTAAGGGATGTTAATTGTGATGTATAACTGTATTTGGTTAGGTGGAGGAGGTTCTCCTATTATTTAAGGAGTTATTGTGTAACTCATTTATCTTATATGTATTGGAGTTATGCTCCACACTCACATTGGTGTAGATGTTGTGTACTTATGTTCTGTTATGATATATTAATCATTTGGCTCATTACACCCATATTCACCCAAATTCCCATTGTTAGTATTGAATTTGTTATGGAAAATCAATGAAGATTCGATGAAGTGGTTAGGCCAAGATTGTTACATGAAAAATTGTCACATCTAAGTGTTGCACCTTGATTTCTCATCCCTGAAACTATGAAAAACATTTTGTCATGTTCCCTAGTTATCAAAGAAAAGAAAATCCACTTTATGAAGGTCGAACACATTATCTTTCCCTTTGTTATTTGTCTTAATTGGAGCATTGACGCGCCCCCTACTATGGCCCAGGGAGTGTCACTCTTAGGCTGATGCCCCTTGTTAGACCAGCAGGGAGCATCATTGATGCCTCTTGCCAGTATCATTAGGAGCACCAGTCCTATTAGTGTGGTTTTAACCAATCACACCTTATTATATGGGTTAACTCTAAGATACTTCTGGTGGTTATGATTGAGGGATGATTCATAGGCTCGAGTATATCCTTTTTGGGTAATCAATCCTAACTTATGGAGGAAATATCTCAACCTTCCCTTGATATTATAAGTTGGTTAAACCTCACAAAGCCTTTATATATACAAGGTCTCTCAAGGATGAAAGGGATTAGAAAGAATTATGGTCTGAAGCATATCAAACTTTTGTTTCATTTGTCAGCATACAATAAGGGGATGGATATGAGGAACATGGTAGGAGAATTTTAGAACATCATGGCTATAAGTTCCATTGTTTCTCATATTAATAAACTTGTCTTATTTCTGTCTTTTTGTCTCATTTCAAATTTATGTATGAATGATTGTAGGCTAGTTATGATAACTTTTATCTAACTTGTTACAAGCAGTAGAAGAGGAGGATAGTTCTATTTCTTTGCAAGTAGACTACGTTTGGAGCTGGACTAGATCCAACACTGGAATGGAAAAGAGAAATGAGGACAACCGACATAAAAAGGTGCCTCATTATCTTCCTCCTCCTCTCTTATTTCATGCATAAATAGATGGAAACCAGGAATGTTAGTGTCCATTTGTTCTAGTTGTCTTAGTAGAAGAAAACCCAACTAACGGGAGATCAACCTGTCCATGGGGTGAGATTTCTCACAATAGAGATTGGGTGAATTAGCAGCAGAAAGTTGAGCTTCAAGAGCCTCTACAGAACTCAGAGTAAAATTTTCCTAAGGAAACTTGAAGAAAGCACCAAAAAATCCTCACCCTTGCACGCATAAGGAAAACGTTTAAGCCATCGAGACTTGTTGCAACCCAAAAGGGGCTTGTCATAGTCCAAAAGGATCCTAAGAGACAATATACCAGGGGCTCATCATGAGACATCAACCTAAAAGTGTAGCATCTCGAGAGTTTTTCCAGACCCCAAGAGATGGACGACTCATATCACATCGTGCACCCAACATCCCAAATCAACGGTTGTTAGAGTTCCCACATCATAGTTATCCTAGTGACCTAACCCCGACCACTCCAAATAGACACCCCCGAAATACAATCCATATTTTCTTTCAGACCTCTTTAGAGGAGATCGATTAGCGACCCAGATCTCATGGCACCATCAGTTGTACCTCTGAGAGGATCAATGGTCTAGATTTGATCTCGAGTATTAAAGCCCCTCGATCGAGTGTCACGTCATTCCTACCAACAAAGCATAGTACGGGTGAATCAATGATTTCCATGTGAATAGGTGAAACCCTTCACATGCATAAGTGAAAATATCAAATATGGGTGATATGTGTCTACCTCCCTTGCCACATCAGTATCATCGTGGGAAAATAGAAAGTCACCACGTGTCCAGGATGGCGTCAATATGAAGAGTTTATCCTTAGTATTTTTTGTGTTCAAGGTCAGCTAAGATCAACATCTCTTGTGCTTTCCTATTTCTTATGATGGATTCCTGATCGTCAAAGTTCTTTATTTGGAGTCCCTTTCGAGCCTAATCCTCCAGGCACTCTGAATGGGCACCTGCGATAGATGGTCTAGATCTACTCAGACCTCTCTCAACTAGGACTGATCAACGATTTATATTTTCTCTTAGACCACAGAGCCTCCTGGCCAGGTGCCACGTCAGCTTGCGAGCAGGGCACTGTCAGAGCCAATCTGGAGCCACCACGTGGACATGTGGAACCCACTACATACATAGTTAAATGTATTGAATATGAGGGACATGTGTCACACCTTCATGCCACCTCAGCTCTAGCATGGAACAGTGTGAAGGTGCCATGTGTCAAAGGTAATGTGAGCATGATAATGTTCACACCTTAGCTGATTTTTGGCTTTTGGACCAAGGAAATATCAACGGTTCTCGATTGTCTTGATATTCCATATCAACGACCATGATTTACTTTGCGTTCCCCTTCTTGAAGTATTGTTTGAAGATGATCTTTTAGTACTCCAACTGGGCAATTGTGATGTATGGTCTAGATCCATTCAAACCCCTTTCGAATAGTATCAATTAAACAATACATATATGTCCTCAGGCATTGAAGCATCTCGACCATGTGTCACATCATGCCCATCAGAAAATCATTGCACGAGCCAATATGTGACTGCCAAATGGATAGGTGAAGCTCGTCATATGCACAGGTCAACACACCAAAAATGGGTGACATGTGTCATGCTCCCCTTTCACGTCAACACCAACATGGGCCAGTGAAATGTCGCCACGTGTCCAGGGTGATGTCACCATGATAGTGCTTGTGCCTTAGTCGATTTCTTTTGGATCAAGGAAATATCAATGACTCTTGATTCCCTTGATCCTTCCAAGGGACGGTTCAGATTTGTCTTGCGATATCGTTCAGAGTCCCTCCAGTGGAGTCCCGTTTGAGCTTAATCCTGAAGTGCTTTGAATGTTCCCCTGCGATCAACAATCCATATTTGATCCTCTCTATGGTGCTATATTGACGGTTATCGGAGTCATGTTTGATGTTGATCCTACGGTACGTTGATTGGAAAACTGTGATGGATGGTCTAGATCCATTCGAACTCATTTCAAATAGTACCTATCAAACAATATAGATTTGTCATTAGGCATTGAAGCATTCTGGTTGAGTGTCACGTCATGCCCTCCAGTGAAGAATTGCACAGGCCAATATATGACTGCCATGTGGATAGGTGAAACCCATCACATGCACAGGTCAACACACCAAAAATGGGTTAAATGTGTCTTGTTCCCCTTCCACGTCAGCGCCAACATGGGCAAGTGAAATTCCACCACATGTACAGGGTGACGTCAACATGATAGTTTTTATGCCTTAATATATATATTTTTTTGGATCAAGGAAATATCAATGGCTCTCGGTTCCCCTCATCCTTTTGAGGGACGGTTCAGATTTGTCTTGCAGGCCCCTTCATAGTCCCCCCAATAGAGTCTCGTTTGAGATTAATCCTTCAGTGCTTTGAATGTGCCCCTATGATCAATGATCCATATCTGATCCTCTTTGTGGCACTAGATCAAATGTTATTGGAGTCCCTTCGTTGGGGTTCCTCATAGTTCCTCAATCTGGACAACTCCAAATGTGCCCCTACGACCAACAATCCATATCTAATCCTCTATATGACACCATATCGACAGACCTCATTGCATCAACAAAATATAAATGATAGAGATCAAAGGGAAATAGTCGTTGAAAAAATGTAAAGAGATGACAACTCGACATGCCAGTAAATCACTTGTCAGACCTATTTGAAGATGCCACATGTATGCGGGACCCAACTGACGTTGGTGATGGCATCGTCAATACTGAAGCGACTCCGGGCTTGGAAAAGGAAAATCAATGACTCATTTTCAATTTCGACCTCAAATCGACGGTTCTGATTCGATCTGATGAACACCTCAGATTCCTTTTAGTCATACTTCTTGTTGAAGCCCCAATTCCACACCTCCAATAGACCTTGATCAATGATTGAGATTGCTCGTCAATTTTGATCTTACGGTGGATGAGTCATGTATTCTCTGTAAGGTATTTTCAATTTTTTGTTGAAGAAATGATTACATATATCTCTTCAGGAGTTGGGCACAATGTATATTATGGTTGGCTAGTTTCCATCTGCCCCACGATCTTTCTCTGTAACATATTTTTACCTAGGTGAAGGTAAACCAAATTTTACTAGAGGGAAACCACTCAAGAATCAAGAAGCAGTAAATCATTTCAAGAAGCGGTAAAGGATTTCATGAAGTAGTTTGAGGGCATGAGCGGGAATGATAAAAGAAAAAGTAGGATCCCATTGTCAAAGTTGACATTTTGGGGAATTGAAGAGTTTCTTATAACCATAGTTGTTTGACTAGATACTTTGAGCACAATCAGTTGATAAATGTAGTAGGAAACATATATCCATTCCTTTCTTTTAAGTTTCAATCTGTAACTCCTTCCTAAAATTATTTTACTACAAATATGGCCTTGAGATTCATCGTAATTCATGGCCCCTGGGGTGCCTCGACATCGTTCCAATAACAACCTAGAACATCTCGAAGAATAACACCCACTAGTGATCAAAATTTGTGATTTCTTGGAACTAGGAACCCTAAATAAACTTAAAAGTTTACACATGAACCATCTTCCCATTGTGAGTGATTGAGAGGGGTTTCTTCATTAAAGGTCAACGAGATGTTTCTTTTTAGTCATGTTACCATGTCTGAGTTATGGGGAAGATGTGGAATCTCTCATAGGTTGGGTGGAAAAATGAAACTCTGAAATCCACATGATTATTGAAGGGATTGGAAAAAACAATATTCACTTAAAGTGAAACAATGCATCACCTAGGTATAGTAAACAAGTGGCAGTAAGTGAGTGGAGGATGACTTGGATAGGTACTCTTCTTTTGTTCATTCCTAATAATGGAAGAATATCAACACGTGTACTAAGATCACCCATTATCGCTCTAATACTTGGTAAAATGAAAATTGAAAGAAAAAATTGTATAAATCCTTTTTTATAATGCGTGGTGCCCCTTTTTACCTTTTTAAAGGGTCAAACGAGCATGCTTTGGTAACTTCAGATTTGTGTTTTGCTATAGTTTGATGTCCCTTTGGAAACTTACCAAATTTGAAATGGGTCTCTTCAATCTCATAGCACCATTCTCAACTTTATCATTTGTCGCGAAAGATTTGACTATCGCATTTGTCCAAAAATTGAAACTTTGATACATTACAATTTGGAAAACTTTAAAGTTTCATGAAGATGCCATATGTCACATTGTAGAGAACTTTGAATTTGGGTGACAATTGGCATTTGTCACTGCATCACATCTTCTGAAGTTTCGCAGGGGTGGAACAAGTATAAAGTTTATCAAAATTTGATTTCCTTCATCGCAAACTTTGTAGTTTTGAATCTATGTGACACATCGTGTGAAAGCAACTTTGCTTCTTCACCATGAAACCATGATTTTATGGAAATTGAATCATGCCACATATTTTTAAAAGTTGCCATGTTGTGAAACATTGCAAAACCACAAGTTTTTTGATGTTGCGATGTGTCACAACCTTTGAAGTTTTGTAGAGCTAGGACATATCCCAACTTGACAACTTTGTGATATCACGACTTATCGCAAAATTTCCAATTTGTAAAGCTAAGCATGTTGTGACATTTTGCAAGAAGAAGAATTTGTTGTGCTACAAAACACTTAAAGCTTGGAAAGTTTGTGAAAAGTAAGGCATTCCAAAATCTAAGAAAACTCATCCAAAAATTGTCGAAGTCATGAAAAGGATTACATATTTTATTCAAAACAAGAGAAGATAATTTTTATTCAAGTTATGATATGAAATATTGGATTCTCTTGAACTTAAAGAAGAGAGAAAAGGAATGCCCAACACTTTTTGGCCCAAAGTTACCTAACAAGTAAAAAACAAAACAAGGGGAAGTTGTTTCTTCAACAACATTACCATAGAGAAATTGGCACCTTAAGCTTAAATAGAGTTATCACAAGATACAATATTTAAAAAGAAGTCCATAAAAACTAGATGGGGTCGCATGAACTCTAGTAGGTTGGGTTGAAAGGATCACTTCTAGGAAAGGTTAAATGGTACTCCATAGAGAATTAAGATGAAAAATGTCATCACATCCTTTAGTAAAATATTCTGGGGATCAAAAGCCTCCCAAAATAGAGAGGTGTGATTTAAAATGGATCACCATACAATTTGCCAACTATTTTGGTACCTTTTGGGTGGAAATATTGGAGATAATGGACTTGTAGGTCCCACTTTAGGGGCATGTCCTTCTTTGATAATTTGGGGTCCTGAAACTTTTGGAGTTCATTTGCATCATTAAATAGTTTTTTTTAGGTCAAAACTTTATGGACATAGTTCTCGGCCTCTCAACATTGTTCTACACATCAAGAGATTTTCAATGGTGTAAAGGTCACCTCAATTAGAGTTTGCATGAGGAAGTTATGCTCCCACAATTTGACCTATCCTATTGACCACCATGGTATAGAGTACATGCCATGTCAACTCCCATTACTCACACATGTGGAGCTAGTCATGTGTGGACATTCAATAATGTTTTGAAGGGTATAAAATTGTAACCCTAATTGGGAATTGAGGCATGAAAATACCCTAACCCTAGCCCTAGAAGGCTATTAATACATGTTAAATACTACACTATTAGGAAAGGAAAGGGTTCCATTCTAATTGTATTGATTACTATTCCATTGTTGTGCAGAGCAAGGGAGTGGGATATTGGAGCATAATAAAGTAGAAAACCCTATAAAAACCATACATGTCACAATGTCAATGAAAACACCATAATGAGTTCAAACATTATTTGTATTTTTATTTCATATTTGAGAAGAAAATAGCAAGGCATAGTCCTCACCTTCTTGTTTTCCCCATATCGGGTTTCCCAAGGTACATATTTTCTTCATTGTGTGGTATTCGTTTTAGCTTCTTTTATTTTCAATATCGATTTATTTCAATAGTTTTTATAGTAAGCTAGTAATATTAACTTTGAATCTTAAGAAAAACACAGCATAACAATTGTTTTGCATAAATTTGTAAGATATGTTGTGACAAACTATTCCAATGGAATACCCATGCTATTTTACAAATCATTGGGAAAAAATTTCCATAATTTAAGCATGCAATTACACACTTTCTTAGCTTGTGAAACATTGAACTCGTTGCCTCGAATGCCTTCATCTATCTTTGAGAGATTCTTTGATTATTTTGAAAACAAATTGGTAGGCCTTAAGGAGAACATGGGGGAGGGATTTGGTCCATGTATGTATGTGGGGGTAATGTTATGTATGCTTCGCATGTTCAATCACTACCTCGATTACCACTATATATCTACCCGTGGGTGCTCCCATGGCTAATTTAAAGTGCCAAATGAAATCTTCATGAAAATTAAAGCTTGGTCAATAGTGAAAAAGTCTTCATTCCTCACCATTACATCCAACTCCTTCAAACACATATTATGGTATACCTTAAGAAGAACACAAAATGATATGTGTTCCACATATGTGTGTAGTAATCCTATGCATACATTACACATCCTATCACTACCTCTGTATATGTATATGTTTATGAGTACCTTAAAGTATCACACACACACACACACACATATATAACTAGTATGACACATTTTTAAAATATTACAGTTGAAATTTAACATTTCAAAGTTAGTTTTGTATCAATGGAGTGGGGATTAACTAACTCTTTCAAAGTGACTTTCCTTAGATTCTTAACTCATGGGAGTGCTTCAACCTAGGGTAGCCTAGGCTTACTCACCTCAACCCAAACTTCAAATAACCTACAAATGGGGTGTTGGCTTGGATTTCCACCCTCGAGAATGACATGATTAGACATAAGGTGTTACTCATAT
>SNQJ01S0035671.1:43535-65526 GCA_010110895.2 Picea sitchensis
ATTAGACCTTAAGAAGGTAAGGAATCACTTGGAATTCTTTAGAATTATTTTTTCTGTGCTCGAAAGGCATTAAGAAACGTGTTCCAATATCACCATAGTTTTGCTTATTTAAAAGGTCATGAAGGTTGGTAGTATGGAAAATATTTTGAAATTGAGATATAATTTGGGTATATGCTGAACATGCTAAGAGAAAGTTATTTTCATCTTCAACCCTCTTAGTATCACAAAGGTAATAGACTCTTTCATTCCATGACGTTTTGAGAATTGACTAACACCTAGTTTCACTGTGAAGCTCATGAGAATTAGTTCTTATTTTAGTAATGTTTATTTTCTTCTTTACACTTGTCAAAACAAAGTGATAATTTTGATCTTCTAGATTAGGGTTGATTACCTCTTTATAATATCTTAATTTGTTTTCCCTCTAACTCTTTATTGCACGACATTTTCTCCTTAAATTTTAATGTAATAATATTTTTAATAGTTTCCTTATTCTACAATATGATATCTTCCTTTATTCCTCAATGGTTTAGCCTAGACTGGTATCCTTGTTCCATCTTCATTTATGTCGAAGGTGGTTTTGGCTAGAGTTTGAAGCAATTTTAGGAAGCCTCTTGTCTTCCATGTTGTTCAAATTGTTCTTAAACATTATGTATCTAGTCATAGTCGTTCTCTCAATGGGGGAAAGGCTTGCTTCTTTGAGGATAATATAGGGTGTATTTCCTTTAATTTTGAGATTATAGGCTATAAAACTATTTTGGCTATGATCTCTCTTTCTCCACGAATCTCTAGAGATATTGCATCCCCAAAGTTGACATCCATATATAATAACAAGAGTAACGAGAGTCTCAAAGAGGAGTTTTTATTATCCCATACCCAAAGATCTGTTGATTTACAATTGTTTTCAAGCCCATAATAAGATTTCCACCCTCTGTTTATCCTTTTCTCAATGTTATAATTCCAATTGAGCTTGTGATGAATATTGATGCCAAGATTTGTATATGAAGGCACCTCTTCTAATTTGTTGTTGTCATAGACGAAAGTATCATAGGTGATCTTATTGTATTTAATTATCATGACTTTTGTTTTATTATTATTAATAGTCATAAACATATTGGAACGACAATCCTTGAGGATTATTAGCTACTTGTCAATATCATGGGGACTTGTTGGATCTTGACCAATTTTTGAAGAATACTTGGTCATATTTGACCACTTTTGGGACTGCAACAACTTGCCAAGGAAGGAGCGCAACACAAAGCGGAAATTAAGGAAGCAAGACCTATTTTTGGGTCCATTTTAGGGTTTTGGGTTGATGTAACGGGAAAGGGATGTCGGCCCGTGGGTTTACCCACAATTAGGCCCATTTTGTAATCTATAAATAGGCAATGTAAATAGGGGAGAAGTAGTATGATAGTAATGTAGTACATCTATGTGATGTATAGCTGAAAGCTTAGTGCTAGTAACTGGATCTGTGTGATCGGATGTATCTTAGAGTGATCTGTGCATGATATCGGAAAGATAAGTGCAATTTGTTGTAGTCTTGTGCTAAAGAGAAAGGAAGAAGGATCTAGTGAGTTGCTCAGATCTTCTGTCCTGTGCGAAGTAAGGGTCATTGAAGCTCTGTGTTGTAATTGCTTGACCAAGATAATATAAAGAAGACTTTGTGGACGTAGCCCCAAGGTGGGGGTGAACCATGGTAACTGTGTGTATAGTGCTTTGTGCTTCATTCTAATGTGCTTATCTCTTTCTTGGCTAAGTGCTTGATATGATTAAATAGATATAGTCATGCTTTGTGCTGATGATATATGAATGAACGCTAGATCTAATATATAAGATGCTTAGTGATTGATATGTTGAATCTAACCTATATTTATATGGCTAAGTACTGAATCATATTTAGTATAAGTATTCACTACGATTCTCTGTGTTATCTGCGAAGTACCAGACGGGTTAAATATTGATGAAGGACCTATGCTAAGTGCCCTGTAAAAGATATAATCAAAGATCAGTGTCCCAACTAAGGTTGTAGACATGTGAGTCCTGCAACCACCCCTGCCTCTACCTCGGGTGAGACTTCATCTACTTCGTAGGTGTTGCCGAAAGGGCCGGTAGTTAGGGTTTTGTTGGTGCGCTCTTGAGCGTTGAACCCTGGGTCTGCCCCTATGCCAACAAATGGTTTCGTTGCCGGGACCGAAACTGTGATTGTTGGGAACAAAAGAAGAAAAAGCTATGTGCGAACTAAGATATGTGCATATATATGTTTCCCTAGTGCGCAGTATTCTACCTACAAATCTTTGTGCTGAGAAAAAAAAAAAAAAAAAAAAGGTCAAATCTGAAGGGAAAAGGTCAGATCTGCAGAAAAAAAAGGTCAGATCTGAAGGGAAAAGGTCAAATCTGCAGAAAAAGAGGTCAGATATGAAGGGGAAAGGTTAGATCTGCAAGAAAGAGGTTGATACAGAAGAAAAGAAGTGACATATGAACACTCTATGCTTTAATAAAAGTAAAAGTAGAAAATTTCTGAAGGAAAAAGGTCAGATCTACAGAAAAGAGGCAAGATTTGTGCTCTGATAATGGTAAGAATAGTCAAAAGTTCTTAGATTTGAAAGCTTTGTGCTCTGTAGAAGTAAGATAAGTGAAATTTTTTGTTTCTAAAGCATGGATCTAGGTATGTTTGATAGATTATGTCCTAGCTTCAAAACTAGGGCATTAATAGATAAAAGAAAGTTTGATATGAATAGATCTGATAAGTATAGTGATAGATACGTTATACCTATGCATCGAAAGAATGTATGGACTAACAAGTGGATGCAGGATCCTAGAAAGAGGTTTTTGTAGGCTAGCCACCATGATCTTGGTGCGCAGTATAGAAGGAGTTAGGGAACATCTAAACGAAAGAGAGGATTAACCCTCTGTTACAGTTGCAGAAGACCGAGACATATTGCTAAGGAATGCCCTAGGAGAAGACCTAGTTGCCTCTGTTGTAAGGCCATGGACCATGAAGTACTGTATTTCCGTAGAATGATTGCTAGGCTTGAGAAGCTAAATATGGAACAAGCAAACCCTGAAGGAGATCAAGAGACCAAGATTAAAGAAGAAACCCAAAAAGAATCAGAAAAGATATTGCTATAGATGAAAGATACCTTGAATGACCACCGACATGTTAGGCTATCAGAGATCTTCAAAGAAAAGGAGAAAATCGAAGCAAGAATAGGGGACTTTGACATTGGCTGTACTCTTGATGAAGAAACACAAGTGAACATTATGCCAGAAAGAACTTGGGAAGATATAGGAAAGCCTGCCATGATCCCTTCCCTAGGAGGAACAAGTTTCTTCAGAGGAAAGCTAGTAAACCTATGTGGAAGGTTCGCCCAGATACCTATGACTGTCAATGGAACGTCGAGAGAGGAAGACATTGAGATCATTAAATTTGTTGAAGACAACGCCCCGTTTACCATGCTCATAGGAAAACCTTGGATTGAAAGAGAACAAGCCAGATGAAAAGAAGAAGAAAAAGTTTTGGAACATAAGAAGCAAGAGTTAAAAGACTTTATGACCAGAAGGATTGTGCACTTGATTGAAGAAAAGAAGAGAAGATTGCAGATATTTAATATTAGCAACTCCGATGACGAAGCTACGAGAACACTTGAGGACCCGCAGAAGATCGAGTTACCTATTTTTGATACAGAAGTAGTATTATCAAGGAACCCTAGGAAAGAATTTCAATAGCGCGAAGTAACTAAGACCACAGAAGATAAACATCAGAATGGTAAAAGCATTACTGAGACGAAGCTCACTGGGAAGAAGGCTAGGAAGTTAAGAAAGAAAAGGGCTAATACTGTAAGATTACAAGAGGTTCTAGAGGACACCTCGCAGCAAGAAGAATTGCAGAATTGGAGCTTCGTCGAGATATCAGAGCAACGACATAGAGTACTTCACCATGACGAAACAATATAGCCGTTGGAACCGATATACCCATTCGACCACCGCTCCAAACGGATCGGAAAACAGTTGTGGGTTACCACTAGACTGTTGGATAGAACCATAACGGATAGAACGGAGTTAATGAAGGCCCCATGTCCATTGCAAGCAAAGCATTGCTGAGATTGCCTAGTTAACCCATCACGCCACGCACCGACAATAATTTTTGCTAACTTTGAATTTGAGCACGAACCCTGAGATCATTGCCTTACTATTCACTGTAGTCTCTGAATTCCTTTTGCACCCGAGCCAGTTGACCCAAGTTTGTATGTCAGACGAGCTCAATGCTGCTGAGAAAATTGTTGAAGAAGTTCTAATTTATTTAATGACTGAGAGAGTCATGTCAGAACATGGAATGTCTACAGGCATACAGGCATCTTCCTTGGGTGCACTGCCAGCTTCCCCCTCCAGTGCTCGAGCAGGACCATCCCGACCACCTTCGGAAAGACGATCTAATCTTGGAAACGACTTTGACACTATGAAAATGATTCCAAGCATCTTGCCTAAATATATCCCACCACTAAGCGGGACAGTGAACCGAGACACTGTACCCAGAGACTTCGACTATGTTGTAGTCACTACGTACCTCCCGAAAGGGGTGCGCGCAGTTCATGCTGATTGGGAGAAGCTCAATGCGTTGAAATTTAGTGATTTCAACCTTGGAGATCGCAAGGTATATAGTATGATAGCCCCGCACAAGTACTTGACTATTACAAAAGGAAAGAACCCCAATATTGTACATCAACAATGGACCCATAACCTTGCGCAATCAACCCTCCTCAATGTGATGAAGATTCCACATTTCGGGAGGCATCAGGAAGTAAATGCATGCGTTAGACTGTTGTTGTCCTGCTACCATGGAGGATACCTATGGTTGGACCATTGCATCACTTTGGATCCGATTCTGATCAATCGGATCACTAGGCTAAGCATGCAGGGCCCTGACCCACAGGAATTTTACCCGGGAAAGACCGCAGATCGCGCTCTCGCTCAACGAATAAAAGACACATATAGCGATTTGGAGAAAGGCATGCGAGGTTACAAGGTAGCCTCCATTGAGAATGCAACAATGCATTTTGGTTGCCAGCTGATCGCAGGGAAGTTAGTCCGAAAAAACAGACCTACACAGGTGACTGAATTTGTAGTTGACCTCGCAGGGAAGTGCGCGGAGGGACTACAAATGAACTGGGAAAAATACCTTATAAATCAGCTAGACATTGACTGTAGACAAGCGCAGGACCAAGGGTATGAGTTCCACTTTAGCTGGTTTCTTATACTCATCGCTTTCATCGCTTGGGAACTGCCCGAGGGAGCCACTTTCCCAGACATCAAACCCTTCGAACCACTGGCCACGAAGTTCTGTACGCTGTGGTACTCCAGCGACATGAAAAAATAGTGGAAGTCCAATGTCGTCTTCCACATTTACTACACTCAGTTGAAGAATTCCATTCAATCTACACTGCGCATCACACCCAACACACTTCATAGGTTTAGACCTTTGATGAAATTCAGCGTAGATCATCACTTCACCTACATCACAACGCTGCTGAGAAAATTGTTGAAGAAGTTCTAATTGTTTTAATGACTGAGAGAGTCATGTCAGAACGCGGAATGTCTACAGGCATACAGGCATTGTCCTTGGGCACACTGTCATCTTCCCCCTCCACTGCTCGAGCAAGACCATCCCGACTACCTTCGGAAAGACGATCTAAGCTCGAAAACGACTTCGCCACTGTGAAAATGATCCCAAGCATCTTGCCTAAATATATCCCACCACTAAGCGGAATAGTGAATCGAGACATTGTACCCAGAGACTTCGACTATGCTATAGTCACTGCATACCTCCCGAAAGGGGCGTGCACAGTTCATGCTGAACAGGAGAAGCTCACCGCGCTGAAATTTAGTGATTTCAACCTTGGAGATCACAAGGTATACAGTATAATATCCTCGCACAAGTACTTGACTATTACAAAAGGAAAGAGCCCCAAGATTGTACCGCAGCAATGGACCCATAACCTTACGCAGTCAACCCTCCTCAGTGTGATGAAGATTCCACATTTCGGGAGGCATCAGGAAGTAAATGCATGCGTTAGATTGTTGTTGTCCTGCTACCATGGAGGATACCTATGGTTGGACCTCCGCATCACTGTGGATCCGATTCTGATCAATCAGATCACTGGGATAAGCATGCAGGGCCCTGACCCGCAGGAATTTTACCCGGGAAAGACCTCAGATCGTGCTCTCGCTCAACGAATAAAAGACACATATGGTGATCTGGAGAAAGGAACGCGAGGTTACAAGGTAGCCTCCATTGGGAGTGCAACAATGCATTTTGGTTGCCAGCTGATGGCAGGGAAGTTAGTCCGAAAAAACAGACCTACACAGGTGACCGGATTTGTAGTTGACCTCGCAGGGAAATGCGCGGAGGGACTACAAACGAACTAGGCAAAATACCTTATAAATCAGCTAGAGCTTGATTGTAGACAAGCGCAGGACCAAGGGTATGAGTTCCACTTTAGCTGGTTGCTTATACTCATCGCTTTCATCACTTGGGAACTGCCCGAGGGAGCCACCTTCCCAGACATCGAACCCTTCGAACCACTGGCCGTGAAGTTTTGTACACTGTGGTACTCCAACGACATGAACAAACAATGGCAGTCCAATGTTGACTTCCACGCTTACTACACCCAGTTGAAGAATTCCATTCAGTCTACACCGTGCATCACACCCAACATGCTTCATAGGTTTAAACCTTTGATGAAATTCAGCGCAGATCGTCACTTCACCTACATCACTGTGTGCATAGATGAGCACAAACAACAACTCCAGTCATATTACAATCTAGCAGAAGATGACTTGGCAGAGATTACCAAGGAATGGTCGGCAGACCTCCTTGTTACAGCAGACCCCGCAGAGATGTCCGACGTAGATAGCCCTGAATCTATGCTAGATACACCAGGACCGCACAAGACTAAGAAGGATGTGGAAGTTCAAGATATCCATAGCACATCCACGAGGACTGCTTCTCTCTCACCTGCGAAGGCATGTGATGACAAAGAACTAGGGGGCACAGAAGTTGAACATAGCAAAGGCGAAGTTACTCCGCCTAGGGACGAGGAATATCCCTCCAAGAAAAGGAAGATTACCCCACCAAATCCCTCATCCCGAAAGAAAGCTAAGGCCACCCGGACCATGCTTAAAACTACCCTTACCCCGAATGATTTCGACTTCTTAATTGTCGCATTGAATGATGTTTCACTAGAGCTCGCAGAAAAGCAAGAAGTAAAGCAGGAGGAGCTATTCTGCTGGATCACGGGCGAACTCAAAGAAGTGCAGTAGGCACTCCATCCTAGCCAAGCAGTTTCTACGATGCCCTTAACAATGGAAATACTAGGAACAGGCGATGAGCCCACTCAATTACGCCAGATTGTCGAGAAAGTCGAAGCTCACCTTTGACGAGCTCAAGAAGACATAACGCAAGTCACCCAGGCTTTGGCGCAAGAATAGAGCGCACATGGAGAACAACAGAGGAAGGAAGAACAGGACAAGCTTGCCTTACAAGTGAAGTGGGAGGAGGAAAAATCACAGTTACAGTAGAGTAAGGACTAGTTGCTAGCAGAGAAACTTGAAGTACAGGAAAGAGTTCACAAAGCACTGTGCTCTGTGACGATCATAGAAGTGAATATGGAAGACTGTCTCCCACGGCAGGTGACCCAACTGGAAGAAGTAATCCAACAACTTCAACAACGCATAATGGATCTGGAGCTCCTCACCACGCCTGAGACACCCTAAGAGATAAGAGATCTAAGAGAGGCCATTGCTCGAAGCGCAGTCAACCTATTAAAAACTTTGGCTTCGGAATGTAGGCAGCTAATCACTAGAAGCGCCCAGACTTATGTAGAGAATCCAGAATTGCAGACATTGGAGGCACAACTCCAAGAAGCAAAGCAGCATGCAGATGTGCTACAAGCGCAACTCAAGTCCGTGACCCCAGTCAAAAGAATGAAGAGGTTCGTAGAACAACGCACAACCCAACAACAAGTACACGCACTGCAAAGTAAAGTAATGGAAGTCTCTCAACGAATGCAACCACTCCAAGAGAAGGCATGCCAACTGTTCTCTGAACTTGAAAGCCAGGGAGCTAAACTCGAACAAGGTGTCATCACTGCAGAAAAACGCCTGGAAGGACCGCTCAATGACACAGTAATCCAGGAACTTACTGAACAAGAGGATGTCACACTACAGTAGGTCGAAGCATCTCAAGCTAAGCTCGAGGCATTCAAAGCAGAATTGGTCAGACCTGAGTGACTCGGGATGAGTCACAGGTGAGTGTTGGGGGCCTGTTGGCCCTTTACCAAGTTTTGAAGAATACTTGGTCCTATTTGACCACTTTTGGGACTGCGACAACTTGCCAAGGAAGGAGCACAACGCGAAGAGGAAATTAAGGAAGCAAGACCTATTTTTGGGTCCATTTTAGGGTTTTGGGTTGATGTAACGGGAAAGGGATGTTGGCCCGTGGGTTTACCCATGCTTAGGCCCATTTTGTAATCTATAAATAAGCAATGTAAATAGGGGAGAAGTAGTATGATAGTAATGTAGTACATCTATGTGATGTATAGCTGAAATCTTAGTGCTAGTAACTGGATCTGTGTGATCAGATGTATCTTAGAGTGCTCTATGCATGAGATTGGAAAGCTAAGTGCAAGTTGTTGTAGTCTTTTGCTGAAGAGCAAGGAAGAAGGATCTAGGGAGCTGCGCAGATCTTCTATCCTATGCGAAGTAAGGGTCATTGAAGCTCTGTGTTGTAACTGCTCGACCAAGATAATATAAAGAAGACTTTGTGGACGTAGCCCCAGGGTGGGGGTGAACCACGGTAACTGTGTGTATAATGCTTTGTGCTTCTCTCTAATGTGTTTATCTCTTTCTTGTCTAAGTGCTTGATATGATTAAAGAGATCTAGTTATGCTTTGTGTTGATGATATATGAATGAACGTTAGATCTAATATATAAGATTCTTAGTGATTGATCTGTTGAATCTAACCTATATTTCTGTGGCTAAGTACTCAATCATCTTTAGTATAAGTATTCACTGCAATGCTCTGTGCTATCTGCGAAGTATCAGACGAGTTAAATATTGATGAATGAACTATGCTAAGTGCCCTGTAAAAGATATAATCACAGAACAGTGTCCCGACTAAGGTTGCAGACATCTGAGTCCTGTAACCACCACTGCCTCTACCTCGGGTGAGACTTCATCTGCTTCGCAGGTGTTGCCGAAAGGGCCGGTAGTTAGGGTTTTGTTGGTGCGCTCTTGAGCGTTGAACCCTGGGTCTGCCCCTGTGCCAACAAGACTCCTCCCCATAAGAACAATATCATCAGCGTAAAAAAGAAGAATGATGACTATACTCGTTAGAGTTGGGTCGACACAACCTGCTTCTTCCAAACAATGTTCTAACTTGTCAATGTATATGCCAAAAAGGGTAGGGGATAAGGGACAACCTTTCTTGACTCAAATATTTCGGTTAATTTCTTCTAACCATCCCTTAGTGTTCCTGAAATTGGAAATAACGTTCTCATACAACCTTATTGCAACAACTCTTAACTCAAAATGCACTTTATCTCTTCCGACCTATCCCAAAGGTTTCTCTTGGGTACTATATCAAAAGCTTTCCTAAAGTAAAACACATGAGATTGGTTTTATAATTACGACACTCCTCCACAATGATCGTAAGTGTAACATGGTGGTCCATAGTTGAATGGTATGTCCTAAATCCAACCCATACTTTAGCTCTTTTTTTGTGGCCTTTTAGCCATAGGCTAGTCTTCTTTTTCAAAATAATTCCATACAACTTAGCTAATTAGTATTAGATAAGGAAATAAATATGCAATATTCAAATTATAGAGAGTTAAAAATAAAGTGACTTAATAAGTGGGTAACCTTGTTTTTTTTCTTTAAACTCTATTTTTTTAATTGAACTTATTTCATTCAAAATACTTGTTGAATAATTGATCTTAGAGCAAGACTAAAACTACTTCTCATGGGCTAAGAGCTCCTCAGATGTAAAGAAAGAGGTTAACAACCCAAAATCTGGAGGTATCTACAAACCACCAAAAAGTAATTTCAAGTGATGAATTATGACATATTTTACCACCTTCTAAAAAGAAAAAGAAAAAACATTAAAATAATCCATCTCATAAAACTAAAAAAATTAAATCTATTTACAACTCACAAATGATAATTTTATAAGGAGGAGGGTTGTTAATTACTAGGTAATATAGACATACATTTTTTCTTTAAATGACCTTTTAGCTTACACACTTAAAATATTGAAAAAGCATAAAATCATCTTTTTGGTGTGTAAGTAAAATCGACCAAAAAAGCAAAGAAAAGAGAGAGGAGAAGTGCACTTTTCAAGATGGCTACACCACCTACTTTTTGACTTCCCTTCTCTCCTGTTCCCACTGTCAGAACACACTTTGTAAAGGATAAACAAAGCTAAGTTGAGCGATAGATACCAATGCTCAGCCTACGCAGTGCCCACAATATAAAGATGGGATTTGACAGCTACAGATGGATATTAAACCCGGTTATCCAGGTTGTGTCAACGCAATTTGTGGTAGAGTTGTTTCTGTTCTGATAATTTGATGAAATTTGGTAGTGATTTTTAGAGTAATTTTAATCATTTAAATGTGTAATTTCAAATTCAATTTTTTAATCTAGAAAACCATGAATATACAAAATAAATTTAAATGTGCAAATTCAAAATTTTCATTAAGAAAAAGTATATATATATATATATATNATTTTTTATTTTAATTTTTTTTATTAAAAAAATATCAAAATATAAAATTAATTTAAAATATTATTTTTTTTTGGAAAAATCTATGTACTCATTTAAAATAAAATATAGTATCCAATTAAAATTATAATACATTTTCAATAATATAAATTTTTAATTTTGATTTTTTTATTAAAAAATATCAAAATACAAAAGTGATTTGAGATAATGTTATTTTGTGGAAAAATCTGTACACTTATTTCAAAGATGGTACCCAATATAAAGTTACATTAGGCAATGTAAACTTGGAGAAACTCACAAAGTACATTAAAATTATAGTGAAATTTCCTTAAATTTATAACTTCAAAATTAAAAAAATATATATCAAAATATAAAATTGATTTGAGACATTATTGTTTTGTTCCAGAAAATCTGTGGGCACTTCTTGTCATTTAAAAAATCTTATCCAATATAAAGTGGGTGATGTAAATATGGAAAAACCAAAAAATATCAAGTGCATTATAAATAACTTCAAAATTAAAAAAAATATATATCAAAATACAAAATTGATTTGAGACATTATTGTTTTTTTCCAGAAAATCTGTTGGCATTTCTTGTCATTTAAAAAATCTTACCTAATATAAAGTGGGTGGTGTAAATATGGAGAGACCAAGAAATATCAAGTGCATTATAATTATAGTGCAATTTCAATCATTTAAACTTATAATTTCAAATTTCTAATCACAAAAAATTATCAAAATATAAAATTGATTTAAGAAAAATAGTCAAATTTTGTTTTGAAAAATCTCTAAATATTTCATCTCAATGATAAACAAACAGGTAAACTGGGGAACCCCACAAATATCAAATACATTACTAACCAACCAACCCAAGGATGATAAGCAGTGTGAAATGGACATTATAAACTTGGGAATCCAACAAATATCAAATACATCATTAATCAACTCTTAAAACTTCATCTCAATGGAGTAAGTTAATTAGGGAGCAATCTTATCTCAAGAGTTAAGTTTTCTAGACAAAAAAAAAGGGTTTGAATTTGGCCAAATTTTCAGGGATAGTGTGAGTTTCACATGGATCAATGTTCCATGTATTTCAAAACCTCCTACTAAGGATTATGCCCCATTTTAAACTAACCAAGATGCTCAAAAAATCAATCAAGTTTTAGATTGACCTAAAATTAAAAAACTGAACCCCAAAAACCTAAAAAAAATTAAAAATAAATAAATTTACTTAGGAGAAAAAATTACTCCAAATTAACCCACTCCTATCACAATACCTTTTTCTTATAACTCACAGCATTTAACCACTCGACTTAATCCATCCAATAAACTTATTGGAAAGAAAAGATTGATATAATTATATGGTTGAAATTGGAGAGCACAGTATGGTCCCCTAGGACGGACCTGATTCCAAGCATGGATTGTGCATGTCAAGTTCCCATATTATCTTCCTAATAAGGCCATTCTCACTTTATACGGCAGTCAGACAGGACGAAGTCTCAATAAAAGATCTGTCAGGAATCTATACCATGCCATGGACAAGACAAAACTGAGTCTGCCATCTCACGGGTCGGGTCCTCGGGTCTCGTGTTGATCTCTCGCCACCCCGATTTCTTGGAACCTGCCCTTAATATCCAGTCATTGGAAATTACAATGGTATTACCTCGCAGTAGCTATTACAGTCAAATTAACAGATGTGATGGATAGGATTGTGGAAGAGGTTGGATTGGATGTGAATTGTGTTTGTGGCTGCTGGTGGCCTGACATTTGCGTAAAGATGAGAGAGACTGCTGTGGTCATGGATCAATGTTGTCAAGAAAGGAATTCAAACCGGTGGAAAATGTCTGCTAAGCTACTAGCTTGCAAAGATCTAGAAGTAATGGGATTGCTCAATATATTGTTGAAATTTTCCAGAGTTTGGCGATGATGAAGCAGGAGAATTCCTTCTTGCACAGGAAACTATATACATGTTTACAGATGATAATAAAAGGATTATTGATAATAATGTTGATAGAGTTTCTTCAAGGAGAGCTCCAGAGAAGGACTCGGCAGGGTTTTGGACTAGAATTGCACTGCAACCCATGACAGATCGAACGGAGTTGTAAGATATTTTGTATATTGAATATATTTTTGTTGAGTATAGTTTCAGTTTAATTTTGACGATGAGGGTAGTTTGCTGCTTTACAGATCCATTTTAATTTACAGATCAAATTCATAGAGATTCAAATCCTTCTGAGAGTAAAACAACTTGAAGATTTTATTGATAATTTGGATTGATAATCAGGATTTGATATCCAGGACTTCGGAAAGTCCCAGCCACTTAACCAATGGCGGTAGCTTGCTCGGATACCATTTTAAAACTTGGACAAGCTAGAAATCAATGGCAGGACCTGTCACTGTGGGGGTGCTCTACCACTGAGTACATTTCATGCGGGCAGCCTGTTTGGAGAATGGATTGATATTCCAAAGGACAGCAGAACGCTAATTCACAGCATGATTAACAAGGTATGCACAACAACTGAACCTTCTGCCACACTTATGGTTTCGTCTAATGGATCTGCACTGTCATCTGTTGAATCTTGCCATAGCGGTAGTCCCCATTTGTATTATTCTTCTAATCTCAACACAAACTCTCCAATCTTTCAATCCTCATCTGCTTTGCCGTTACAGAATACCTCTTGTATAGCTGATGGAGAAAGTTATAATTACCAGCATGGATGGGAAAATTGGGGGATGCAGCACCATGAGGAGGAGGCGTTAGTAGGATGGGATAGAAATATTGGACAATCATTGCAAACAATGGATGAGGATGCATCTGCTCTCTGGGTAGATGAAATGATTAATCACCTCAAGAAGAGCTCTCCTAACGTACCAGCGTACCAGATTCTTAAATACTTGCATAACAGTATTTACTGTTGCAGTAACCCTCATATAAAATCTGTGGTTGAATCCAGAATTCTCTCTCTCACACAGTTTAGTGTTCATCCAAATCATAACATGCAAATAATTGACAAAAACAATGGATTAATAACTCAATCGAAAACTAGAGGTCCATTGAAGCACAGCTTTGAGAATAGCTATAAGGAGAAAGAATTTTCAACAGAAGAACAGAAACAAAATCTGTCACCATTGCCATTGCATCATCAATTTAGCAAAACGCAAGAGACTCTGGTAAGAAGAGACGATCAGAGATTCAATGAATCAGAAGTAGCAGGGAAGGAAGCCTCAGGAACATTAAGGAATATTAGTAGTCCTACTACAACTTCTTGTTCTGAAGAAGAAGGATTGCATCTTCTAGCTCTTGTTCTACAGTGTGCAGAGGCCGTTTCAGAGGACAATCACGAAGAGGCAAACAGTATCCTGCCCCATATTTATGAGCTTTCTTCACCTTATGGGAGTTCAGTTCACCGTGTGGCTGCTTACTTTGCCGAAGCCTTATCATGTCGGTTGTTCAGCTCATACATAGGAATCTACTCTCCTATCATGAATGAATCACGGAGCCAAAGTATTGTATCGGCATTCCAACTATATAATGGTATCAGCCCATTTGTGAAGTTTTCTCATTTCACTGCAAATCAGGCAATCCAACAAGTATTCCAAGGTGAAAATAGCGTGCACATCATTGATCTTGACATAATGCAAGGCCTACAATGGCCAGGCTTGTTTCACATATTGGCCTCCCGGCCTGGCAGTCCTCCTTTTGTGAGAATTACAGGCCTGGGAACCTCGATGGAAGCATTGGAGGCAACTGGCAAGAGGCTCTCAAACTTTGCTGAGACATTGGGTATTCCTTTTGAATTTCATGCAGTTTCAGACAAGGTTGGGAATATTAATGAAAATTTAGAGAGGCTTAAGGTCAGAAAAGGGGATGCATTGGCTGTGCATTGGTTACAGCATTCGCTATATGATGTCACTGGCTCTGATATTAGCACATTATGTCTTCTGAGGAGGCTTTGTCCAAAGGTTATCACAATGGTAGAACAGGATCTGAGCCATGTTGGGTCATTTTTAAACAGATTTGTGGAGGCAATACATTACTATTCAACTGTGTTTGATTCTCTCGGTGCAGCTTATCCTGAGGATAGCCACGAGAGGCATGTTGTGGAACAACAACTGCTTTCATGCGAGATCAAGAACATTTTGGCCGTTGGTGGGCCTGCAAGAACGGGTGAATTAAGATTCCACAACTGGAGAGACCAGCTGCAACAAGCTGGGTTCAGCAAGCTTTCTCTTGCTGGAAATGCAGCAGCTCAAGCCACACTTCTGCTGGGTATGTTTCCTTGCAAAGGCTACACTCTTGTGGAGGAATCAGGGACTCTACGAATTGGATGGAAAGATATTTGCTTATTGACTGCTTCGGCCTGGAGACCTGCTCATCACGCACTCTAAACCTAAAATTATAGTTCTTCACAATTGAATCTGAAGTACATTATGAATGTAATCATGAATATGAATTTAGAGAAAGTTATAGTATTATTTATTTATTCATTCATTCTTTTCTGTGGATGCTTCAAATTGAAATCTCTTGCAATAACATTTGCGCTTTACAATAATCTTCGTGCTTTACGTTGTTTCCCTTTAAGCTCTGATTTGAGAGATAAAAAACAGTATTTTCACACCTGCAAATATAAATATTGAGATTTTATTCATTTATGTGTTTATGTATTTATTCATTTTGTTAGCGTTAGGGTTACACAAGAAGTAATGTATGCAATTGAATTGCAATGATTACACTTAGGCAAAGCCTGTCTCTTTTCAGTCCACAAAGAAACAATTCAGATCTCTCACTCTACATGCAGCAAGAATGTGAGATCTGACAGGCGATTGCACAGTCTATATATATATATTGAAATTAAGAAGGGTTTGCATTAGATTTGATTACTCTGGGAACTTTTTAGAAGAGGAGTTAAGATGGGTATATACAGAACTTTGAATTTCCTATTCTAGATTATATCTTAACATTTGTTTAAGTTAATAATATATACTTATTGTAGTTGTTTAAACGTTCAACGTTTTTGTTATTTTAGGGTAATTTTTTCCTTTTAATTTTACCAAAAATTTATTTATATATTCAGAAATACAATTTAAACAACAAAAAATAGCTATTTTATTCAAAATAACGATTTTGAACAAATTTACATTCCCTGATTTCGACCAAATTTACATTTCAAATATTATTATATGCAAATATTATTATATGCAGAGTTGCCATGAACTCATCTTTTTTCCCATGTAGATTATTATATGCTGAGTTGCCATGAACGCGTCTTTCCCATGTGGATTCTTGATCTCCATGAGAATGGTTCCAAATAGCCTGCGCTTACCGTTAAATAATGATTCCCATGTCATGAACATTTCCTTGATGATTGGAAAATTTGTCCACAACCTCTTTTATTGTTTCCCAGTCTTTTCATGGATGGGACTTTTACTATAGCTGTTACAAAATTTAATATTGAAAAAGCCATACCACAAAGTACCACCATTTCCTTTTACACATATTCGTTCAGTGTCGTTGGGAACAGAGCCTTTGATGGATTGAGTTTCATATCATGGTGTCAGTTCTTCACTGGTTATTATACGTTTTTTTTTATAATGTTTAGATGAATTGTACTTAACGTACATATTGGATATTATATGTTTTAGTAAGATATTGGATTACTTTAATGAATTTTGAATCATTTTAAGATTTTCCGTAATTGAGAGGGATTGTATTATGAGTACGTGTGATTTATAAATAGTTCTTTATGGAATATTTTTTTGATTAGTTTTGTTTTAAATCGGGTAAGAAATTGTTGGATTTGTATAATTCTGTCAACTGTTTTTCAATAAGTTGAATTTATTTATGTATTCATAAATGTAATTTAAATAATAGGAAATTGTGATTTTGGATACCAATAAAAAGGATCAAAATTTAAAATAGTTAGACAAAGCCTTATGTATTTGGAAGTGATAGTGAAATCTAAGATTTTTTTTTACACAAGAAAGATGTTTTTATATTAATAACAGTGGTATGACCACTGTGGAAAAAACTACAAAATTCAGCCTTGCGTTGTATGCATGGGCTTCGAGATTACATAAGCCTTTGCTCTGTTATAGAGTTCCAGGATTCCCACTACTTTCGAGAATTCAAAAAAGTTTAAACACAGACTGAGGTCCGACTTATAATGTGGTTGCCTGTAATACAAAGGGAGATTGTGCTCCTACGTACAAAGAAAAAGCCAGAGAACCAAAAAGGAGCTAGAGTCGGGAGAGAGATAAACCATAATTAATCCTTCGGATCCGGAGTGATGGAGCTTGCGCTTGGAGACGTCTTCGCACCTGCACTTGTTTGGCGGCTCGAGTCTGCAGCTTGGAGTTCCAGCGTTCCAATTTGTGCCTCTAGTTCAACTATTTTGCAGTTAGTTTGTTGTGTTGTGTGAGTGAGAGCTTCGACCGCTTCCTCCCTGAGCTGGATGAGGTCTTCTTCCACCATTTCGAATCTCCGGCCGCCTTCCCCGACCAAACGAAGCAGAAAACCTCTGTGTGCGTTGAGTGTACGCTTCAACCTACAAATTTCAAGTTCTAGGGAGGGAAGGGGGTTGGGAGGGGAGGCTGAATTGGAGTTGGATGCCATAGTGTGAGCAAGAACCAGGTAGGGGACCGAGTCAAATCAGTTGGCCAGGAGCGAGAAGGACGAGGGACTAAACACACCAGCCAAGCGAGAGACCAGGCAACATCAAAAGAGCAGGATAGGAAGGAGTAGGGCGCCACCTTCCCGAATTTAATAATGCTTCGAGCGTGCGTTGCCATGCCATGCGGGAGGGGGATGGGTTCAAAGAAAAATGACATGAGTGACGGGAGGCAAAGGACGAGCGAGGGGTGATGAAGGGACGCGAATGGGTAAGTGAAGTACCTTCGCGCAAGATGGGGGACGGACATAGGTAATGCCTAAGGGTTGCCACGCTTCGAGGAGCTCGGGAGAATCATGTGCCTCATGCCACAAGAGGTCCAGGTGAGTGCCCTCCACGTGTCGTTAAGGGAGAGGGTCGAAGAGAAGAATTTCGTTGATGGAGAGTTGGCCCCTGCTCAAGGGGGTGGAAACTTTGGTAGCCTGATCTGCTTCGTTGTTGAGTTGTCTAAGCACATGAAAAAAGTCGATTCTATGAAAGGAGTGAGAGAGCCGCAGGATTTTCTTGGTGATTTGTCGAAGGTTCATTTGATTTGGCAATGTGTTCGTGGCCAGAGCTTGGATTATGATCCTGGAGTCTCCTATCACCATAATGTCTTGGATAGCTAGCTTACAGGCTTGGATGAGTCCTTGCCAAAGGATTAGTGTTTTACGATGTTATTGGTTTCTTCTCCTAACCCCTAGGAATAGATTAGTTCCCGAAATTCAGCGAGGTCATAGATAACCCCTCCCCCTCCTGCCGCCCCTCGTTTTCCTTTCGAAACTCCGTCAAAGAACAAAATGTGTTTGTGTTGAATGCGTCTCCATTCTTTGAAGTCCTCGGGCTGCTTGTGCGCTTTCCAAAGTTCGTGAGAGATGGGGAGAGGAGGGGCATATTTAAGATCAAGGGCAAGGCTAAGGAGCCATTCATCTTTAGGGAAAGAGTAAGTTTGCAATAAGGTGTTTGGCCACAGGTGGGTGAGGCAGTCGCCGAGTAAGGCTTTGGCTTTGACAGAGACATGGGTAGGGGTGGAGCTTTGGTTTTTGAAGATCCGCGAGTTCCTTTCGAGCCAGAGTTTCCAGAGGATGAGTTTAGGGAGGGTCATCCAACAGATTTTAAGGTGAGTTTTGGCCTTGAGAGTGAAAGGACAATAGGTGGTTCAGGCTTTTAGTAGGGAAGTAATATCTGACGGGAAAAGGTCAGTCAGGGTCCCTCCCGGGAGGGTAGTCTGCCAAACTTCTTTAGCAAAGGAGCATCCAAGGAGAAAATGGTCAACAATTTCTTCATGGGATTAGCAAAGAGGGAATCTTGATGGTCCTTCCCAGCCTTTCCTCTGGAGATTATCACTTGTCAGAATGTTGTTATGAGCTAGAGTCCAAATGAAGAAGTCCACTTTGGGTAGACTTTTGACCCGCCAGATTTCTTTCCATAACGTCAGATTTCTTGGGGCCTATGGTTCAACTATGAGGAATTTATAGCCAGCTGTTGCTGTGTAGCTTCCGGATTTTGTGCCCCATCCTCGCTGATCCTTGAGGCTTTTGGAGATTGGGGATTTTCCTCAGAGAAGGTGAATCATCATCCCTTTTTCTACCTGGATCTGTGTAGGGCAGTCAGGGAAGTTCCATCCTGCCCAGTCATTTGTTCCATCACTTTTCCATAGGGAGATGTCCTAGAGGGTATTGTAATTTTGAGCTTTTAGGTGCTCCAGTCCAGGTGTGTTGTCAAGAGGGGGGTCCCCCATTGTAGAGTCTTCCAAGATGCAGATCTGCTTTCCATTACCCGGGATTGATGTGAGAGTTGGGGCAAAGAAGGTATGCACTTTTGAACAAATAGAGTAGATAGGGGAGCCATGAGTAGTTTTAGGCGGTGAAATGAGGCATCGGAGCCTCGATCCTGAGAAGTATTTCTTCCAAATGGCCTTTTTGCACCATGAGCTCCTTCCTGAGATTACGTTCCAGAGCAGTTTTGCTTCAAGAGCCAGATTTTGGGAATGGAGATCGCGAAGCTGAAGTTCACCTTCAGATAGGGGGCGAGATATTTTTCTCCAACTAACCAGTGGTAGCTTGTTGTCATTGTTTCTCCCTCCTTTCTAGAGGAAACGCCGCAACAATGCGTCGAATTTGGAGATGATGCCTTTTGGAGCTAACAAAATTGAGCTTTGATAAATAGGAATGCTTGAAAGGACAGATTTTATGAGAACAATCTTACCTGATGGGTTTAGCCAGCTTGATCCCCAGGCGCTTATTCTGGCTTTAATTTTATCAACAATGGGAGCCCAACACGAAGATTTGGCGGTAGCTTTGAAAATGGGGACCCTGAGATACTTGAAGGAGTCCCATTGAGTTTTGCCTACTATTCCAAGGATTCGAGTAATGTAAGTCATTTCCCTCGGGGTGTAGTTCAACCCGTAGATTTGGATTTTTCTATGATTGATCATACTTCCCGAAATGGCTTGGTATTTGTCTAGCTCATTTTTGAATCTGATGGCCGATCTGATACTTGCACTTCCAAGCAGGATGGTGTCGTCAGCAAATTGAGCATGGTTGATGTCCCTGACTCCTCTCTCTATGCGCAGTCCCATCAGTTCTTGAAGATGTTGTCTATGATCTAACCGGAAGCTCAGCATCGAGGCTTGGATGGCATAGAGGAGGGGGGAAAGGGGGAAGCCTTGCCATAGACCTTGAGAGGCTTGAAAGAACCTAGCTGGTCGACCATTTACAAGAGGTTCTATCCAAGGGATTCCTATGCAGGCTTTTGTCCAGTTGATAAAGGCAAGGTCAAATCCGAGCCGCTTCATTATCTGGAAGAGGAAGCCATGCCTTACCCTATCAAAGGCACTTTCCAGGTCCAATTTAATAACCATGCCTTTTTCCTTCTTGGTTTGACTAGAGTGGATGACCTTTTGGACAAGGATGATGTTGTCGCTGATGTTTCTTCCTTTGATGAAGCCTCCTTGATTATCCAGAATGATTCCAGGAAGGATATCTTTAGCCTGTTGGCCATGATTTTGGTAATAATCTTATAGCCAATGTTGCAAAGGGAAATAGGTCTGAAGCAATGGAAGGAGGAGGCTCCTTTTTTTTTTGGAATAAGAGCTAGAAAGGCGGAGTTGGTGCTGCCTCCAGTTTTATTGCAGACTTGCGACTTTTGAATCATTCTGTGGAGGTCATGTTTGATAATTTTCCATCAGACTTTGATGAATCGGGTTGTAAATCCATCTGGGTCGGGAGCTTTATCGAGGTCCATATTTGCAATGGATTTTTTAATCTCTTTTTTGGAGATCGTCTCTGTAAGAATTAAATTGCCTTCCATGGAGATCCTGGCAGGTATGAGGTTGAGGATGTCATTGGCGATAGCTTCCTAGGCGGTAGGGTCTTCAATGTAGATGTTTTTGAAGTGCTCGTGAGCAACGAGTTTGATGTCCTCGAAGTTGGTGAGATTTTTCTCTTGGAAGCAGACTTCTTTGATGGAGTTGAACTGCTTTCTTCCTTCTGCCTATTTGTGGAAGAAGTTTATGTTTTTGTCCCCCAATTTAAGCCATAGACTTCTTGATTTCTGCCTCCAATATTCCTCCTCTTGGCGGCATGCACAATGGAGGTTTCTATGGAGTTGTTGTTCTTTATCCATGGAGATGGAGTCAACTGGATGATTCTCTACTTGGAGTTGGTGTTTCTCTAGAATTTGTTGCACCTCCACCCTCTCGAGACATGGAGTTTTGAGAGACTTGGCCCACACTTTAAGAGCTACTTTGAGTTTTTTAATTTTGCTTCCTAGACGTAGAAATGGTGGTCCGTGATGGGTTCTTTCCAGATTGCGGAGACAATGTCTAGGAAACCTTCCTGCTGGATCCAGGCTAGGCTGAAGCAGAAGGGAATGGGGCCTAGATTGCAATCATGGGAGAGAGAGAGGAGAATAGGCTTATGGTCCAAGGCACTAAAAGGAAGGATAGAGGAGTCCAGAGTGAGGCCGAGGAGGAGGACAGAGTGTTGGACAAGAAATCTGTCGAGGCGGGCTGCAATATGGCCTGGTCCTAATATTTTGTTGGACCAGGTGAAAAATCCTTTGGTGGGTTTAATGTCTTCTAGATCCCAGTCTAGCATTAGATCATCAACGATTTCTCTAAAGGGGTCCCTGACGGGAGATCCCCCTTTTTTTTCCTCGACATTTAGAGTGAGGTTTAGGTCTCCTGCTATGATAATATTCTCTAGATGAAGGAGATGCAAATTCTCTTGGATAGAGTTCCAACACACTCTTTTTTCTGCATGAAGTACTAGTGCATAAATGTTAGAGAGGCTTACCTGAAAGTCTATGTCTTTATGTCGAAGGACAGTGAGGATCCAGTGCGAGCTGGAGTGGGAATGGATCATCTCGATTTTGTTGGGGTTCCAGAGGGTTCCCAAGCCTCTTGAGGCTCCTCGTGAGATAATGGTGATTCCATTAGAGATGTTCCAGAAGGTATTTATGGCCTGGAAGAAATGTTGTTCTTCCAGCTTTGTCTCCTGGATTAGCAGGACGTCTGGAGTGGAGATTCACATTAAATCTTTCATTGCTTCAATTTTTGGTTTAC